>CM045884.1:78107599-78110099 GCA_025169545.1 Anguilla japonica
TGACATCACAGAGCTATTTTTGCCTGCCTCACTTTTACTGCGTTTATCTCAGGCCCTGCTTCAGTCTCTGGTGCGTTTCTCTGCAGATCCCATTGCTGCATTTACACACTGTGTGTGTGTCTGTGTGTGTGTTAGAGTGCAAGTGTGTGTGCATGCGTGTGTGTGTTACAGTGTGTGTGTGTGTGTGTGTTAGAGTGCGTTTGTGTGTGTGCGTGTGTGTGTTACAGTGTGTGTGTGTGTGCGTGTGTGTGTTAGAGTGTGTGTGTGTGTGCGTGTGTGTGTTACAGTGTGTGTGTGTGTCAGAGTGCGTGTGTGTGCGTGCGTGCGTGTGTGTTACAGTGTGTGTGTGTGTTAGAGTGTGTGTGTGTGTGTGTGCGTGTGTATTAGAGTGTGTGTGTGCATGTGTGCGTATGAGTGTGTGTGTGTTACAGTGTGTGTGTGTGTTTCAGTTAAGAGTATGTGTTTGTGTGTGAGGGTGTCAGTGCAGTTGCACGTATGACCCCTGGGGGGCGCTGCCTGCCTTGGTAAGGGTGCACCGTGCCTTCCATCATGCTGACGGTGTCGTCCGGGCCCAGCTGCAGGGACACGTCCCCCACGGCCCCCACCAGCTCGGAGAAGAAGTCCGCCAGGGCGGGGCAGTCCTCCAGCAGCACGTAGCGGTCCTGGCGGTTTGTGAAGTACGAGTCGCTCAGATTGGCTCTGCGGGGGGAGAACAGGGTCAAACGGCTGCTCTGCACACACCACCACAGCCTGACCCGTCACCTTCCTCTCACACACCGTCATCTTTTTCTGGGCAGAAAGAAATACAATTTATGCATTGTGGGAGATTTGTAATTTCATGGCAGGAAGTTGTAAAAACAAAATAAATAATTTTAGCCTGTAAACCACAAAAAAAAAAAAAAAAGTATTCATATTGTTGTATTTTTACTAAAACAAGTCTGAGCCCTGACAATGAGCTGAGTTCAGTGAGAGGCTGAAGCTGTGTGAGAGCTGAAGCTGTGAGAGCTGAAGCTGCGAGAGGTTGAAGATGTGAGAAGCTGAAGCTGTGAGAGCTGAAGCTGTGTGAGAGCTGAAGCTGCGAGAGGTTGAAGATGTAAGAAGCTGAAGCTGTGAGAGGCTGACGCTGTGTGAGGCTGAGCCTGTGAGAGATTAAAGCTGTGTGAGAGCTGAAGCTGTGAGAGCTGAAGCTGCAAGAGGTTGAAGATGTGAGAAGCTGAAGCTGTGAGAGGCTGAGGCTGTGAGAGATTAAAGCTGTGTGAGAGCTGAAGCTGTGAGAGCTGAAGCTGCGAGAGGCTGAAGCTGTGTGAGGCTGAGGCTGTGAGAGCTAAAGCTGTGTGAGAGGCTGAAGTTGTGTGAGCTGAAGCTGTGAGGCTGAAGCTGTGAGAGGCTGAAGCTGTGTGAGAGCTGAAGCTGTGAGAGCTGAAGCTGCGAGAGGTTGAAGATGTGAGAAGCTGAAGCTGTGAGAGGCTGAGGCTGTGAGAGATTAAAGCTGTGTGAGAGCTGAAGCTGCGAGAGGTTGAAGATGTGAGAAGCTAAAGCTGTGAGAGGCTGAAGCTGTGTGAGGCTGAGGCTGTGAGAGATTAAAGCTGTGTGAGAGCTGAAGCTGTGAGAGCTGAAGCTGTGTGAGAGCTGAAGCTGCGAGAGGTTGAAGATGTGAGAAGCTGAAGCTGTGTGAGAGCTGAAGCTGCGAGAGGTTGAAGATGTGAGAAGCTGAAGCTGTGAGAGGCTGAAGCTGTGTGAGGCTGAGGCTGTGAGAGATTAAAGCTGTGAGAGCTGAATCTGTGTGAGAGCTGAAGCTGCGAGAGGTTGAAGATGTGAGAAGCTGAAGCTGTGAGAGGTTGAAGATGTGAGAGGCTGAAGTTGTGAGCTGAAGCTGTGAGGCTGACGCTGTGAGAGGCTGAAGCTGTGTGAGCTAAAGCTGTGTGAGAGCTGAAGCTGTCTGAGAGCTGAAGATGTGAGAGGCTGAAGCTGTGAGAGCTGAAGCTGTGTGAGAAGCTGAAGCTGTGAGAGGCTGAAGCTGAGTGAGCTGAAGCTGTGAGAGGCGAAGATGTGAGAAGCTGAATCTGTGAGAGGCTGAAGCTGTGTGAGCTGAAGCTGTGAGAGGCTGAAGCTGTGTGAGAGGCTGACGCTGTGTGAGAGCTGAAGCTGTGAGAAGCTGAATCTGTGAGAGGCTGAAGCTGTGTGAGAGGCTGAAGCTGTGAGAGGCTAAAGCTGTGAGACCTAAAGCTGTGAGAAGCTGAAGTTGTGAGAGGCTGAAGCTGTGTGAGCTGAAACTGTGAGATTTGAAGCTGTGAGAGCTGAAGCTGTATGAGAAGCTGAAGCTGTGAGAAGCTGAAGTTGTGAGAGGCTGAAGCTGTGTGAGCTGAAACTGTGAGATTTGAAGCTGTGAGAGCTGAAGCTGTATGAGAAGCTGAAGCTGTGAGATTTGAAGCTGTAAGAGGCGAAGCTGAGGGCTGAAGATGTGAGAGCTGAAGCTGTGAGAGCTGAAGCAGACTAACCC
>CM045884.1:78115099-78140099 GCA_025169545.1 Anguilla japonica
CAGTGAGTGACACTGAGAGACTGTGAGTGACAGTGAGTGACAGTGAGTGACTGTGAGTGACTGTGAGTGACAGTGAGTGACAGCGAGAGACTGTGAGTGACAGTGAGAGACAGCGAGTGACAGCGAGAGACTGTGAGTGACAGTGAGTGACTGTGAGTGACTGTGAGTGACAGTGAGTGACAGCGAGAGACTGCGAGTGACAGTGAGTGACTGAGTGACAGTGAGTGACAGCGAGAGACTGTGAGAGACAGTGAGTGACTGAGTGACAGTGAGTGACAGCGAGAGACTGTGAGTGACAGTGAGAGACAGTGAGAGACTGAGTGACTGTGAGTGACAGTGAGTGACAGTGAGTGACAGTGAGTGACAGTGAGAGACTGTGAGTGACTGTGAGTGACAGTGAGTGACTGTGAGAGACTGTGAGTGACAGTGAGAGACAGTGAGAGACTGAGTGACTGTGAGTGACTGTGAGTGACAGTGAGTGACAGTGAGTGACTGTGAGAGACTGTGAGTGACTGTGAGTGACAGTGAGTGACAGTGAGTGACAGCGAGAGACTGTGAGTGACAGTGAGAGACAGTGAGAGACTGTGAGTGACTGTGAGTGACAGTGAGTGACAGTGAGAGACTGTGAGTGACTGTGAGTGACAGTGAGTGACTGTGAGAGACTGAGTGACAGTGAGTGACACTGAGAGACTGTGAGTGACAGTGAGAGACTGTGAGAGACTGTGAGTGACAGTGAGTGACTGTGAGTGACACTGAGACTGTGAGTGACAGTGAGAGACAGTGAGAGACTGTGAGTGACAGTGAGTGACAGTGAGAGACTGTGAGAGACTGTGAGTGACAGTGAGAGACTGTGAGTGACAGTGAGTGACAGTGAGAGACTGTGAGACTGTGAGTGACAGTGAGTGACAGTGAGTGACTGTGCGAGACTGTGAGAGACTGTGAGTGACAGTGAGTGACAGTGAGTGACTGTGAGTGACAGTGAGTGACAGTGAGTGACAGTGACAGTGAGTGACAGTGAGTGACTGAGCGACAGTGAGAGACAGTGAGTGACAGTGAGAGACTGTGAGTGACAGTGAGTGACAGTGAGTGACAGTGAGAGACTGTGAGTGACTGTGAGTGACTGTGAGTGACAGTGAGTGACTGTGAGTGACAGTGAGTGACTGTGAGTGACTGTGAGTGACAGTGAGTGACTGTGAGAGACTGTGAGTGACAGTGAGTGACAGTGAGAGACTGTGAGTGACAGTGAGACACTGTGAGAGACAGTGACAGTGAGACTGTGAGAGACAGTGAGTGACAGTGAGAGACTGTGAGTGACAGTGAGAGACAGTGAGACACTGTGAGTGACAGTGAGTGACAGTGAGAGACTGTGTGAGACTGTGAGTGACTGTGAGTGACAGTGAGAGACAGTGAGTGACAGCGAGTGACTGTGAGTGACAGTGAGTGACAGTGAGAGACTGTGAGTGACAGTGAGTGACAGTGAGACACTGTGAGAGACTGTGAGTGACAGCGAGAGACTGTGAGTGACAGTGAGAGACTGTGAGAGACTGTGAGTGACTGTGAGAGACTGTGAGTGACATTCTCACTGATCTGAAGATGCTACTCATTCTTATTTTTATTTTTTTTGAGAAATTGAGAAATCAAAATTTGGTCGTGTATCACTTGTTGCCACCCACCCACCCCCCCCCCCCCCCCCCAACCCCTAAATGAAGGGCACTCTTGGGCATGCAGAGACTCGCTCTTCTGTGATACCAGTGGTGCCTGGTTGAAACTGCGAACGTGTTAATGGATGCCACTTATCGCTGACTGGGGTTCTCTTTCCACAGCCAGTCCACAGTCTTACCAAGTCCTGCTCCAGGGGTCCTGTGCCCAGGTACAGGGACGCCATCACCACCCTGCTCTCAGCTGTCTTGATACGTGCCTGATTTAAAAAAAAAAAAAAAAAAAAAAGCATGTGAGAGAGGCGAACGTGCCTGATTTTATTTTATTTTTTAAAGCACGTGAGCGGCAAAGCTGCACATGCGTTTCAGTTTTACTGTAACTCCACCGCCGGCTTACAACACTTTAACCCCCCCCCCCCCCCCAACCCCCCTCCCGGAAATTCCAGGCACCAGCGCACAAGTAACATTTAACAATCAATGCCAACGAGTGCATTTATAGATATAAACACATTTCCGGGCTCCAGGAACACTATTTCTGATCCTAAGCTTATTGATAAAAGCAGAAATAAAGATGGCGACTCTTATGGATTGGACTGCCGGTCACAGATATTAATACCCCATCCACCAAGCGCTTCCGACACCAAGCTCTGCATTTCAGTGCTCCCCAGAAGATGAACAGAGAGAACCCATGTGTGCATTTTCAAAATTTTAACAATTAAAACGATTAATTCATTACTACCTTCCCTTGTCCCACCACCCCCTCCCCCGCAAGCCTCACGTCACACCTGTTAAAACTGAAACTTGCTTTTCCGTAACGTACAGTGAACACAAAGTGCTGTTCAGTAAACTCTGATCAATATCTCATTCCTGCTCCTGACCAGCTGAAGCCATTAGACCTGAACATTTGAATAAGAAAACCAACCTTAAATAATAATGGAATTAAAATTAGCATTAGCAAGAGTGAGGGAGCTCGATGTCCTGGGGCTCTTAGAAACAGAACCTGCTCACTGTTCTGGGGCTCTTAGAAACAGAACCTACTCACTGTCCTGGGGCTCTTAGAAACAGAACCTGCTCGCTGTTCTGGGGCTCTTAGAAACAGAACCTGTCCTGGGGCTCTTAGAAACATAACCTGCTCGCTGTCCTGGAGCTCTTAGAAACAGAACCTACTCACTGTCCTGGGGCTCTCAGAAACAGAACCTGCTCGCTGTCCTGGGGCTCTTAGAAACAGAAACTGCTCACTGTCCTGTTCAAGGCTCTCACTGTTTTCTTTGGGGGAAAAATATTGAAAATGAATAGAGTAGCAGCTTCTTTCCAGACAAAAAATTATTTTGTTGTTGTTGTTATAATCATTATAGGTAACAATATTTATTATTAAATTTGAATCTAGCCAAGGGGATCCCAGGTCAGGTCTTTCTGTTTCTCTCGGTCTGTCTCTTTCTCTCCATTTCTCTCTCTCTCTCTGTCTTTCTCAAGTTCAAATTCAAAATGCTTTATTGGTATGAAATTGATTAGTAAATATTGCCAAAGCATACATATAGAAATACAAAAATACATTACAACATGAACATAAATTGAAACAAACAATTGCTATATCTGTCTATAATAACAACAACAACAACAACAACAATAATAATAATAATAATAATAATAATAATAATAATAATAATAATAATAATAATAATAATAACAATCTTTCTCTCCCTGACTCTGAAAGCACACCCAAGGTAACCTCCACACGGCTGATTGGAGGGATGAGGTGTCCATTTTGCATGCTCTCTCCACATCACTACCGGGCGTGGCCAAAACGATCCCCGTCTTCATTGTTGAAGAAATAAAAAATAAATAAAAAGAATTGAACGGCTCATTTTTCTCCACAGACAATGGCTCTCTCTCCTCTCACTCACCTGCCGGGCGTGAAATCCGGTAACTCCAAAACGTAATGCACTCCGAAACCTCGGGGGGGGGGGGGGGGGGGGGAGCCTCTGGCTGAAAGTGTGAATACCTGCCATTCAGCTAAAAACTGGCTGTTCCTCTCTGCCAGGACGTCCCAGGGCGTTTGTTTAACGCAGCGAACTAAAGGCCCTTTTGTCCAGCGGAACTCAGCTGTGACTGTACAGTAATTCAGTACGAGGGAAAGGAAAGCATTTCCAAGCAGAACACGCTTTTGTTTCGCTTCCCCCCCCCCCCCCCCCCCCCCCTCCCCAAGCCATACAGGCACAGGGTTTGGGCGAGAGACAGCACAGCATCACGGTGAAGCCACCCTGTATGTGGCCCTGCCGCACGGCGACACCGCCTCCCTTCGTTTTGACTGAGAGGCGGCGGTGGCCCCCCCACAAGGCATGTTTGGGACTGCAGACGGCACGGCGAGAGTAACAACCAACAATAACAACAAAAACATTTTCTTCCTAATGTATTAGTTGCTTGTTGTTTGTGATCGTTTCCACCAGCCGCCTAGTTAGCTAACCAGATATAACTTTGAAGGCATTATCTGGCTAATTAGCCAGACAATGTTTTTGTTATTGGTTGTTACTCACTAGCTAGACATTAGACAGCCTAGCTAGGCAGTTGACTAACATCTTTCAGATCTAGGTTACTGCAAAAATGATTTTTATTCAGACTGGACAACGACTATGAAACGCGACATTAAACCCGGTCAACAGCGAACACAACTGTCTGTCAAAAATAGGTGACGCCCACAAACAGCCAATTGTGGGGACGTGGCGCGGCGCCTATAGTGTGGCTTCACCGTTAGGCTATGTGCTTAACCAGCCATCACCTCCTACAACACAGTGTCCCACCAGTCAGCCACACTCATAACCTAGCACTACGAGCCTGACCAGGCTGCTCATAACCTTACAGCACTGAGCCTGACCAGGCTGCTCATAACCTTACAGCACTATGAGCCTGACCAGGCTGCTCATAGCCTTACAGCACTATGAGCCTGACCAGGCTGCTCATAGCCTTACAGCACTATGAGCCTGACCAGGCTGCTCATAACCTTACAGCACTATGAGCCTGACCAGGCTGCTCATAGCCTTACAGCACTATGAGCCTGACCAGGCTGCTCATAGCCTTACAGCACTATGAGCCTGACCAGGCTGCTCATAACCTTACAGCACTATGAGCCTGACCAGGCTGCTCATAGCCTTACAGCACTATGAGCCTGACCAGGCTGCTCATAACCTTACAGCACTATGAGCCTGACCAGGCTGCTCATAACCTAACAGCACTATGAGCCTGACCAGGCTGCTCGTAACCTTACAGCACTATGAGCCTGACCAGGCTGCTCGTAACCTTACAGCACTATGAGCCTGACCAGGCTGCTCGTAACCTTACAGCACTATGAGCCTGACCAGGCTGCTCATAACCTTACAGCACTATGAGCCTGACCAGGCTGCTCATAACCTTACAGCACTATGAGCCTGACCAGGCTGCTCATAACCTTACAGCACTATGAGCCTGACCAGGCTGCTCATAACCTTACAGCACTATGAGCCTCACCAGGCTGCTCATAACCTTACAGCACTATGAGCCTGACCAGGCTGCTCATAGCCTTACAGCACTATGAGCCTGACCAGCCTGCTCGTAACCTTACAGCACTGAGCCTGACCAGGCTGCTCATAACCTTACAGCACTATGAGCCTGACCAGGCTGCTCATAACCTTACAGCACTATGAGCCTGACCAGGCTGCTCATAACCTTACAGCACTATGATGAGCCTGACCAGGCTGCTCATAACCTTACAGCACTATGAGCCTGACCAGGCTGCTCATAACCTTACAGCACTGAGCCTGACCAGGCCTGCTCATAACCTTACAGCACTAAGCCTGACCAGGCTGCTCATAACCTTACAGCACTACGAGCCTGACCAGGCTGCTCATAACCTTACAGCACTATGAGCCTGACCAGGCTGCTCATAACCTTACAGCACTATGAGCCTGACCAGGCTGCTCATAACCTTACAGCACTGAGCCTGACCAGCCTGCTCATAACCTTACAGCACTAAGCCTGACCAGGCTGCTCATAACCTTACAGCACTACGAGCCTGACCAGGCTGCTCATAACCTTACAGCACTGAGCCTGACCAGCCTGCTCACAACCTTACAGCACTATGAGCCTGACCAGGCTGCTCATAACCTTACAGCACTATGAGCCTGACCAGGCTGCTCATAACCTTACAGCACTATGAGCCTGACCAGGCTGCTCATAACCTTACAGCACTGAGCCTGACCAGGCTGCTCATAACCTTACAGCACTATGAGCCTGACCAGCCTGCTCATAACCTTACAGCACTATGAGCCTGACCAGGCTGCTCATAACCTTACAGCACTATGAGCCTGACCAGGCTGCTCATAACCTTACAGCACTATGAGCCTGACCAGACTGCTCATAACCTTACAGCACTATGAGCCTGACCAGGCTGCTCATAACCTTACAGCACTGAGCCTGACCAGGCTGCTCATAACCTTACAGCACTATGAGCCTGACCAGGCTGCTCATAACCTTACAGCACTGAGCCTGACCAGGCTGCTCATAACCTTACAGCACTACGAGCCTGACCAGACTGCTCATAGCCTTACAGCACTATGAGCCTGACCAGCCTGCTCACAACCTTACAGCACTACGAGCCTGACCAGGCTGCTCATAACCTTACAGCACTGAGCCTGACCAGGCTGCTCATAACCTTACAGCACTAAGCCTGACCAGGCTGCTCATAACCTTATAGCACTACGAGCCTGACCAGGCTGCTCATAACCTTACAGCACTATGAGCCTGACCAGGCTGCTCATAACCTTACAGCACTATGAGCCCGACCAGGCTGCTCATAACCTTACAGCACTATGAGCCCGACCCCCCCCCCCCCCCCCCCCCCCCCCCCCACGCTGCCCCCACCGCCCCCCCCCGCTGACCTTCATGAGCTGGTAGAACTCGTCGGGGGAGTGCAGCACACGCACACGGGCCCCAGGGACCCGGAAGGCGGGCACATGATCCGCCATCCAGAGGAAGCGGGCGAGGAGACCCTCAGCTCCGGCGGGACCGGGGGGGCGCGGCTGGGACAGCGGGATGGGATCCGATTCCGCCAGCAGGGGGGCCAGGAGCAGCACAGAGGAGCTGGGGAGGGGGGGTGGAGGGGGGGGGAACGCAGTGTTCAGAAGGTTGCAAGTTCAAATCCTGAATTGCGGAAGCTCAAATTTTAGTCCAGGAGGTTTGCAGTGTGTTTCAGCCTGACTGGCTACAGTCTGCACACGTTCTTTCCTGCAGACAGTAGAGTTAGTCCTGCAAGCCCTGCAGATAAAAGTATGAAGACACAAAAATGATAAAATGTCAAATCTGTACACCCTGGAGCTGTGGAACAGGCACTAACCCTGACACAGAAACTTGCACTCGCACTCGCACTCACACACACTCACACACACACACACACTTGCACTCACACACGCACACACTTTCCCTGCACACATGCACAACCCCATGTTGTGTTACACACACATGTAGCTACACACCCCAGCTAACTAACACACTCAGCGACTCAGGGATATTTAGAATGCACTGAAGGCCTGTTGCTAGGGAAACAAAGCACACACCTGGCTGCTTTTCAGCTCTTAATCCATTTGATTAGATTCAGCTCCTAATTGGATGGATCTGGATATGACATCACCAGGAAATGCCAGGAAATGAAATGCGGCGGTTTTGCAGAAAGCTGAGGTAATTCCCGCGCTAGTTCTAAACGGCGGTCTCAGTCAAACACTCAACCAACTTAACGGCTGATCGGTCTGCCCAGCCGGCCTGCCTGAGTGTAACCTGTGCTATTAATCACCTTAACATGCGCTGAGTCATTAAAAAAGCCCTTTTACACAACTCAACTCCAACCACGAGACCTTCACAACAGACTGTGCAGCTGTGATGTTCAGCAGCTGCTTCAGCTACCGGATCAGCTATTCATGAAGACCTATAATTATTATTTATTGTTATTATTATTATTATTATTATTATTATTATTACAGGCATTTAGCAGACGCTCTTATCCAGAGCGACTTACATTGTATCCAATTATACAGCTGGATATATATACTGGAGCAATGCAGGTTAAGTACCTTGCTCAAGGGTACAATGACAGTGTCCTACCGGGGAATCGAACCTACAACCTTTAGGTTACAAGACCAACTCCTTAGCCATTATACTACACTGCTGCCCCAAGACCTCAGTGTTACTGCAGGCATTGAGTCCCAGGACCTGAGGACCGCCACACTGTGTTAGCCAAGAGCTCCACCTCCACACAGCCAGACTGTGTTAGCCAAGAGCTCCACCTCCACACAGCCAGACTGTGCTAGCCAAGAGCTTCACCTCCGCACAGTCAGACTGTGTTAGCCAAGAGCTCCAGCTCAGCACAGTCAGACTGTGCTAGCCAAGAGCTCCATCTCAACACAGGCAGACTGTGCTAGCCAAGAGCTTCACTTCCACACAGCCAGACTGTGCTAGCCAAGAGCTTCACCTCTGCACAGCCAGACTGTGTTAGCCAAGTGCTTCACTTCCACACAGCCACACTGTGCTAGCCAAGAGCTCTACGGGCACAGCCAGACTGTGCTAGCCAAGAGCTTTATCTCAGCACAGCCAGACAGTGCTAGCCAAGAGCTCCACCTCCGCACAGCCAGACTGTGCTACCCAAGAGCTCCACCTCCGCACAGCCAGACAGTGCTAGCCAAGAGCGCCATCACAGCACAGGCAGACTGCGCTAGCCAAAAGCTTCACCTCCGTACAGCCAGACTGTGCTAGCCAAGAGATGCACCCTTCGCACAGCCAGACTGTGCTAGCCAAGAGCTCCACCTCCACACAGCCAGACTGTGTTAGCCAAGAGCTACACTTCAGTACAGCACAGCTGGCCAGACTACATGCCGCACACAGTACTACAGTACTACAGTAGAGCCAGTGACTATTTCACACCCTACAGGCCACGCACAGTACTACAGTAGAGTCAGTGACTATTTCACACCCTACAGGCCACACACAGTACTACAGCAGAGCCAGTGACTATTTCACACCCTACAGGCCACACACTGTACTACAGCAGAGCCAGTGACTATTTCACACCCTACAGGCCACACACTGTACTACAGCAGAGCCAGTGACTATTACACAATACAATATGCTGTTTCCTTTCTAGTCATTTCAGCTGTGAGGGTAAACCTCAGACAAGCTCAAACAATACACACACACACGTACACACACATAAACAGAACGCACACATCGCTGGAATTACTGGAAGGCCTTAGAGAAGTTCTGAGTCATGTCACAAAAATGCACTTTGTTCTCCGAACACATGCACTTTATAGCAACACTCTGGCACCCTTCCCCCTCTCTCAGCACCAGCAGTGTGTTTCTGAGCATTATAACACCTGTGCAGCACTGCCAGCCCTACAGCCATCTCCCATCACTGCCCACCACCAACCCATGGGTCAGCATGGGGCCTACTGCCAGCCCTACAGCCATCTCCCATTACTGCCCACCACCAACCCATGGGTCAGCATGGGGCCTACGGACAGCCCTACAGCCATCTCCCATCCCTGCCCACCACCAACCCATGGGCCACCATAGGGCCAATCATTCATAAGTCAAGTGCTTGTAAGGTCCATCTATTCACAATACAATACAACACAGCACACTATTACTCTTCTCTATAGGGGCCTTGTGTTTACACACATCTACCAGCTGTGTGCTTGTGACATCCAACTAAGTACTTCCTCTGGGTTCTGTGTCACATGCTTATCACAGTCTTTTCTCCAGGAAATAAATCGCCATTTATTCAGAGTTCCCATTATGGGTTGGGCAGGCACTGACTGTAAAATCACTAGTGTGTGTGTGTGTGTGTGTGTGTGTGTGTGTGTGTGTGTGTGTGTAATGTACACTGCTGTCAAAAAGTATATTTGTCCCCTTCCTGATTATTCCTGTTATTGTATATTTCTCACACTGAAGGGCTTCAGATCTTCAGACAAAGTGTAATATTTGACATTTGGATCTTGAATAAACACAAAACACATTTTTTTCAGTTGTTTCATTTATGCAATGGAAAAAAGTCATCGAACACCCATATCACCACTATGAAAAAGTAATTGCCCCTTTGAACATAATATCTTGTTTCACCACCTTTGGCAGCAATAACTGCAATCCAAGACTTCCTATAATTTGATATCCGTCTTTCATATTGCTGCGGAGGAGTTTTAGCCCACAAACTGAACCCACAAGCCCAGGGGTACCAAAGGCAACTAGCAACCAATGAAACGCGACCAGCACACAGCCAGTATATCCTTCTGATGAAGAGGGGGCAAACAGCTCGATCTTCCACTGAAGTCTTAAAATGGCTCTTTAGTGCACTGTTTTTTCAGGAGGCATTTACACTCTTATAAATTGCAAGACTCCTGTTGTTTAGGTGTTTTCACAAGGGAGGAACATTAGGAGCTGCTGCAGCCAGCACTAAAAGAAAAATGACAGTAGCTTATCTGTAGTTAGCAGTGTGGCTAAG
Source organism: Anguilla japonica (assembly GCA_025169545.1). Lineage (NCBI taxonomy): Eukaryota > Metazoa > Chordata > Actinopteri > Anguilliformes > Anguillidae > Anguilla > Anguilla japonica. The sequence continues at coordinate 78,125,276 of CM045884.1, forward strand.
GATCCATTAATCATACTTCACAAGGTCACTAGTCTTCCGGATGACTTATCCCCGAAAGTTATTCGCGACCTGATAACAAGTTATCCTTTCATTTTGCGAGTTTTCCAATCGAACTACGAGTCCTCTAGGCTGCAACAAACGAGTTACCTGCCGACGGGTTCGGGTAGACAGCTAGCATGCTATCCAGCGTTAACTAAGCTAGCATGGGTAAATGAGTCTGTAACCTTCACGTTCACTGGTGTCAGTGTTGTAACGGGGAACACTTCAAACAGTGACACATAAGCACATAGTTGGCTAGCAAAACAAATTAGCTAGCTAGGTAGGCGCATATCACCGACACCATGTTCATAAGGGGCGTTCAATGCATCAACAATTTCTTACATGATGTTGCTGTAGCTATATAGAGAGGAAGACAGTGAGGTGGTTGCGTGCTATTTTACTGCAACTAGCCTGCAAAGGTAGCAAGCTAACTACAGTAGCATTAATGTGCATCGCGAGTTACTGAGTAGTCACGCTGCGAGGGGGGACTGCGTGCAGTTTTATTTCCGTGTTTCTATTCTGCCGTTATTCCCTGTCGTCGTTATCTTACCCTCTTCTCCGGTCCCCTGTCCGGAAAAATCTGTCAGACATTCGGGTGAAGACCCCGGTCAGAGCTGGCGCATACACCGAGTTTATCAGTCTTCTCCATGACATGGGAGCAGCCATTTCTGCGGAGGACTTTGAATATCCCAGCTTTATTGCAAGACTGATCGGACGCACACAGTTCGGCCTTCCAAACTTCTTCGTTCCTGTCATCTGACTTTCGCTAACTTGCCATATGGAAAACGAGGCGCAAAATGTAATTGAACAAATTGAAATTATTTAATTTTAGTTGTCACCTTACGTTATATTTTTCCAGCGAATTAACTATATGTTTTGAATGCGAAATTCAAGATTAACATTTGATCAAGTCCTTGTGCACATTGGCTTTATTGAAGCAGTGAATGTCGATAGCTGTATTTAGGATACTGTCATTATGAAAACGTTTTCTAGCATGCCAGTGAACTTTTTTGTCTTCTAACATTTGTTGTTGAAATAAATGCATTACTTCTGAACAAACAGAAAAAATAGCTATTCGTTATCAATGGCACCACTTGATGAGCGCGACCTCTAGCGGATACGGTGGAATGACACATCCAGGGTTTCTGCACCAGAGCTGCGCGACTCTTACAGCCGTTAGGGGGCGTAAGATGGATCTCTCGGAACATCGTGCAGACGAAGTCGCACTCATCTCCATAAAATATATAAATTCATATCACTCTTTCGCAGGAAAAACTAAAGCAAACGACCGCTACAACTACTACAACGACGACGACTACTACTAATACTGCTGCTACTACTACTATTACTACTACTAGTAGTACTGCTGCTACTACTACTACTATTACTGCTGCTACTACAACCACTACTACTACTAGCCTACTACTTATAATAATACTTCAGAAATTATAATTTAAAAAATCCAGGACATAAATTGCACTGTGTTTGTGCTATATGCATATATAGCGTGCTTATATCGTGTACTGGCGGAGTATTTTTGCTATTTTCTTCCTGCAGGCTTGAACTTTTTCACCTTGCACGAGCAGTGTGGGGGAAGGGACTTCTCTATGAATACCAGGAATCGCACCGTAAAAAAAAAAAAAAAAATGAAAAGGTCATGATGATTGCGTACGGGCAAGCTGCCAAGATTGTGGCGTTTGTGTGTGTGTGTGTGTGTGTGTGTGTGTGTGTGTGTGTGTGCGCGGGCGCACGCGCGTGCGTCTCTGTGCGTGAGAGTGTTTGTAAAGCGCGTTCTCTCTCTCTCTCCCTCCCTCCCTCTTACCAGAAGCGGTATACCACCAGATTCTGCCTCTTTTACTGGAAAGAACCTCGAAGGAGGGGGGTTAGAGAGAGGAGGAAGGGGGGTGGAGTCTTTACACATATGAGGCGTGCTCTGCTTAGCTCTGCGACAGAGGGTTTAACATCATTGACTGGTCCCCGCTGCCTAAAGTAACTACGAAGCATGAACTGCCTGACAGTGCTCATAGAATTCAAGTCACTCGCGACTCCATCGTCCTCTGCACAGAGGACGGAGAGGCTGAAATATCAGTATTTCAAGGCATAAAGAGCAAGGGTTACGTTCAGTTTTTTGCGACCAGTAGAAAGGGGGATTAAGAATTTCAACAAGGGACAAGGTGCCATTTCCTCATCGGAAAAGACCAGCATCGAGGTAATTATGTTTTCTCTTTTGTCTCTCACGTGCAGTTGGCTGCACTACACCTTTTGCTTGCCTGTTCGTCAGCCACGCAGGTGAGAAGACGGGTTACCTGAAAGCATGCATAATTCTGAATTTTGCGCGTGGGCTTAATTGATTTTTGTATCACGGGAAATTCTTCGCTGAGAGAAAGGAGAAAAGCGCGAAATTAAAGTTTCGAGAAACTCGTAATAACGACGCATACCAGCGTAATAATAACGCAGCGGAGGCTGCTGCACGGTCTCCACTCAGGTTCAGTCTCGAGGTTCAGCCAAGTTCAGCTCCATTCATAGCACGTTTGGCCAAGCCTGGAAGACTGGGTCTCCAAACTTGGAATAATAGGCATTAGGTTACTGGCAGCTGTTAGAACAGCCTGCGAGGAAACAGGATAACTCACCGACACACACATACACGCACACACACCATCGCGTTCTCCCGCGATTAGACTGCTATTACCCGCGCGGGGTCTACGTTAACAGCCCTAACAATGCAATCTTGGTGCTCGTGCAGACTGCGGACAGTATTGCGCCAGATCGCTGCATTACCGCGGAGGCGTGGGGTATTTACAGCGAGATGGAACATGTGTGTTCCCAAGGGTATAAATCATCCCAGACTTTGCATGGCCCGACATTCATAATCTCTTTATAAGGCAAGATTTGTGGATTCCAAGCAGAATGTGTCCAATATAAATACATTTTTTTATTATTTCTGTCATTGTCTGTGCATTTGTGCGTGACTGTGTCTATATGTACACAAACGGTTGAGTAATGTAGCCTTTCTTAACTCCCATGTTGCATCACTACACACTTTTCTCATTGGATGATGGTATTAGCTGTGGTCTTTTTTTTTTGTGAATGGGCCTTTAGCCCTGGCGCCTAGTGCCTCTCTCTCGCACTCTCTCTCTCTCTCTTTCTCTCTCCCCCTCTATCTCTCAACACTGACAGTTAAAGGACTCTTTTTTTTGTCTGCCCAGGTGTCAGAAAGGTGTGGAAAGATGTTCTAGTCCGAGACAAAGTCCCTCACCCCTCCCCCCCCCCCCCCCCCCCCCCTCGCCTCCCACCCACCCCCCCGTCCGTCCGTCCGTCCGTCTGGTCCTCCGGTCTGTGCCCGGTGCTGGCCAGGTGGCGGGGGGGCGGGGGGGTTCGGGTCGCGGACGCATCGCCATGGTAACCCTCAGCAGGTTTGAGCCGGTCATGGAGGCGGGCTCCCGCTATAAGACCTTCTGCTCGCGGCGGCAGCAGCAGCTGGTGGGCGAGGCGGTGAGGAAGCTGCGGGAGAGCGGGTTCTACTGGGGCGCGCTGAGCGGCTCCGAGGCCAGCGGCCTGCTCCGCTCCCACCCCGCCGGGACCTTCCTGCTGCGGGACAGCTCGGACCACCGCCACTTCTTCACCCTCAGCGTGCAGACCGCCTGCGGCGCCAAGAACCTGCGCGTGCAGTGCGACAGCGCCGCCTTCTTCCTGCAGACGGACCCCTGCAGCGCGCAGCCCGCCCCCCGCTTCGACTGCGTGCTCAAGCTGGTGCACCACTACATGCCCGGGCGCGGGCGGGGGCGGGGGCGCGGACGGGGGCGCGGACGCCAATGCCCCCTCCTCCTCTTCCTCCTCCCCCTCCGCTTCCGCCTCCTCCCCCCACGAGGCCTATGGCGGGGACGCGGACGCCCCCTCCTCCTCCGCCTCCTCCCCCTCCGCCTCCTCGCCCCGCGGGGCCTACTTCATCTATTCTGGCGGAGAGAAGGTTCCCCTGGAGCTCCTGAGGCCGCTCTGCTCCTCCGCCGCCTCCCTGCAGCACCTCTGCCGCAAGACCGTCAACGGCCACCAGGACGCCTGCGGCAGGACCGACCAGCTGCCCCACCTGCTCAAGGACTTCCTGCAGGAGTACGACGCGCCCATATAAGGAGGCTTCCCAGACTCCGCCCCCACATGGTAACCCGGGGGAACCCCCTCCCCCGCACACACAGTTTCCGCTGGGATCTGTTTAAGGTGATGGACATCACCTGAGTCTGAGGTTGGACTGTCATTCTGAAGGGGGTGGGGGGGGGGGGGGGGGGAGACAAAACTTTCCATGGATGAAATGGGTCATCCATGTCAACGGTGTTCTCATCTTAGGACTGGATGAGGAAAGTGGGTGGGTGGGGGGCAGGGGATGTTGTTGGGGGGACAGGTGGTGAGAGGATGCTGCCTTTGCCATGGAAGCTGGTCTCGGGATAGGGCATGCTGATTGGATGGTTCAGTTGTCTGGACAATGTGTGAGCCTTTGCTTTCCCCCTGGGTCCGGGACAGGGAATGCCAGTCGGCGTGGGTTACCATTGCCATGGTGTCTTCACGGCATTACGGCTGACTCTAGGCCCATTGTCGCTGTAGACTCGGGCCACGGTAACTGTGAATGGTAACCCAGGCGACAGATGGCGTCCTCCTGGCGTTTCCCATGACATTGTACTGTAGCCACGTGCCTAACGTTGTGATGATGATGATGATGATGATGGTAGTGTTGCAGGAACATTGAGGGAACGCTGTGGGGGGAAAGCCATTCCAGAATACTGCCCGGGCAGGATACATTTCATTTCTCTTAATCAGGAAAGACTCCCTCCTCCCATCACCTCTCTCCCCTCTCTTTGTGTTTTGGGTGCCATTTTGGCTCCTCCTGCAGGAGGTGTTTCCTCAGCAGCAGGCTGTGTTAATGTGCATCTGAGCGCGGCACACAGAGCCGGCTGGGCCTGAGGCGGCTCACTGCCCCTTAAGCGTGTGTGGGGAGACCCTGCAAAGCCACTGCGTTACCGCTAGCAACCACAGCCCGCAGCCCTCACAGGGCAACTGACCAGGAAGTCCTTTAAAAACATCTGTCCATAAAAAGTGCCTGTCCTGCGCACTTAGGCTACATTCAGACCAGATCAGGCAATGCGGTAAAACAGCAGTCTTCCCATTCATTTGAATGTGGGTAGTGCGTTTAGGCTGCAGGAGTGGGGACCGCATGGGGTGCAGAAAAAAAATGTAGCGGCCTGCAGGAAGAAAGTAGAACCAGAATCAACTTTTGCCGGAACGCAACCCGACGTCACGCTGCAGTGGCCAATCACGTAAGTTGTTTAAATTACCATGTAGCAGTCCACTGTTTACCGATCAACTGTCAGATGAATTACTGACGTGATTCATTTCCTAAGATTTGATATGATGATCGTCATCGTGATTTGACAGTACTGGGTAATGGGACGAGTACCGAAACAATAATTACTAGCTAAATCAATTCCAAACGTCGGAATTAAGCTGTATAAAAGATTCGCTATTTAGCAGTTCTTGCATGTTAGTTTATTGTACCTAGCACTATGGAGTTCATGGACAAAACGATGATACTCTCCCAGTTGTGTCCTCGCTTGGTTTATTTTGTGTACCCAGCTTCGACCGTCTGCATCTGGCTGGCAGTCTACGCTGCAAAATAACGATAGCAAGAAGCTTCCTTCGGTTTGCGTTTGTGTCCATTTTATTATTTTTATTTTTTTTTGAGTTAGCGGACAGGGGGAGGGGTTAAAGTTCACAACATGACGTCACACAAATGGGCCACGTAGTGACACGCCCACACCGCCGCACAGCCCTGCGGCAAGGTGCCGCTTTGCCTGATCTGGTGTGAATGCAGCCTCAGTGTTGCTGCACTGCCCCGTCCGCCGCGCTGGTCTGCCGAGCGGGAAAGGCAGGGCGCTTACTGTGACGATAACGCGGTTTCCAGCGGCGACGGCGGAAAATCCAAAATAACAAAAGCTAAGAGAGAAGTTTTTTTAAAAGTTTGTGTTTTTGTGTGAGGGGGGGAAGGAAAGGGGGTTGGGGGTGGTAAAGGGGAGGCTGGATTGTGTCTGTGGGGGGGGCCTGGCCTTGCACCCCTGTGGAGGAACGCAGACACACTGTCCCAAACACCCACTGAATTAAAAATGGACAGGGGCAAAATGTGATGGCTTCTGTTTCTGACAAGCAAAACTGGTGTGTTAACTGATGAATGTATTCTGAAGAGAATGCTTACTTTCCCCAGGGGGGTCAGGGGAATGGCCAAAAAGGTTCTCTTATTGTAAGATTTTCATTTTTATTTTTAAGTACTCTCTTTGTTCTTATGCCATGACAATGTTTACATGTGTGATAGCGAACCAAGACAGCATACATTATTGATTTTTTTTCTCTATCTTTTATAAAGATGGCGTCTTAATCTTTGGCCAGGTAGCTGGCAGTACAAGCTTGAAGGTCATAAAATGAAAGCATAACAAACAGCAAAGACAACTGTAATGAAAGAGACTTTGCACATATATATATTTATAAGACATTTCAGTAATTTATATTAAAGAGCACTATTTTTACGAAATGAAAACCTTATCCTCTTGTGTCCTGTGTTTGCCACGGTGAGGTTGTGTAAAAGTACACTGCTACGGCACGCGATGCTTCAGTGCTGATCTAGGGTCAGTTCCCCCTGTGCATCTCCCAACGTCAGGCATCATCTGCTAAAAATGAGAACTGACCCTAGAGTAGAACTCCTGTTCATATTCCTTCTTCTTCAAAACTGCCTCAGTTCACCTTTTTACCAACCATTTCACTACCCTCTCCACACAAACACACTCACATGCACACACTCACACTCACATGCACATGCACATGCACACACACACACTCACATGCACATGCACACACTCACACTCACATGCACATGCACATGCTCACACTCACATGCACACACACACTCACATGCACACACTCACACTCACATGCACACAACACACACACTCACATGCACATGCACACACTCACACTCACATGCACACACACATACTCACATGCACACACACACACTCACATGCACATGCACACACACACACTCACATGCACATGCACACACACACACACTCACATGCACACACACATACTCACATGCACACAAACACACTCACATGCACATGCACACACTCACACACACACACACACACACTCACATGCACACACACAAATGCGTACACACACACACTCACATGCATGCACACTCACACTCACATGCACACACACACACTCACATGCACACACTCACACTCACATGCACACACACACTCACATGCACACTCACACTCACGTGCACACACACACACTCACATGCACACACACACTCACATGCACACACTCACACTTACATGCACACACACACTCACATGCACACACACACACACCATGGGCTGTGCATTTAAATGCTTGTGTATCTGTGCTGATGGAGGGAATAGGTGAATGTGACTGCAGTTATACTGTCACTTATTAATGGAGGGTTAAACCCGGCCAGCAGACAAACATACAAGTTTACAAACCTGTTCAACTCTAACCCTGCAACGTGCAGAAACACACCCCTGCAAGCACACACACACTAACCCACAGACAGACACACACACACAAGCACACACACACACTAACCCACAGACAGACACACACACACAAGCACACACACACCCTTATATACACACACACGCACACACACACCCTTACACACCACACCTTATATACACAACACACACACACGCACACACACAACCTTATATACACACACACGCACACACACACACTAACCCACAGACAGACACACACACATGCACACACGCACACTAACCCACAGACAGACACACACACACACAGCACACACACACCCTTATATATACACACACGCACACCCACAGACAGACACACACACATGCACACACACACCCACACACACACCCTTATATACACACACACGCACACACACACACTAACCCACAGACAGACACACACACAAGCACACACACAACCTTATATACACACACACGCACACACACACACTAACCCACAGACAGACAGACACACACAAGCACACACACACCCTTATATACACACACACGCACACCCACAGGCAGACACACACACACGCACACACACACCCTTATATACACACACACGCACACACACATTAACCCACAGACAGACACACACACAAGCACACACACAACCTTATATACACACACACGCACACACACACACTAACCCACAGACAGACATACACACATGCACACACACACACTTATATACACACACACACACACACACACTAACCCACAGACAGACACACACACAAGCACACACACACCCTTATATACACAAACACAGACACACACACAAGCACACACACACCTTTATATATACACACACACACACCCACACACACAAAAAAGACAAAGCTACTGGGAACATTAAAACTTGAGACACACAGTATGTTCCCTGAGGGAGACTGTATTTTTCTGTGGAATTTTACAGCTATCTGCCCAACTTCCTGTATGACTTCCTGTATGACTGGGGTTTCTGGGAAGAGTGTCTCTTCATTTGTTTACAGGATGCGCTGGGACAAGTTTCACCAGCAGGGCGAGGCCAAACGTAAAATGTGTATGTGTGCGTGTGTATGTGTGTGTTTGTGTGTTTGTACATGTGCATGTATGCATGTAGCCAAACCACACACATACAAAAAGACACGCATGCACACTCACACACACAAACACACACACACACACACACACACTCACACACTCACACACACACACACACACACTGCCAGACCTCTTGATCTTGTGTAGGAGGGACTCATGCTTGGCAGGCAGCACAGTGCACCTGGGTACAGGTGAGGTCTGGAGGCAGGAGGCAGAGTGGGCGTGGCCTCTCACACCTGCATGGGCAGGTAGAGCGGTCTGAGGAGGACCTCATTCATTCTCACGTCAGTCTGACCAGGTGTGTCCATTTTATCCATTTACAGGTGTGTCAGCAGGAATAAGAAAATATGGTCGTGATACTGCTGTTGTGAACTTTCATACAGAACCAGAGAGGAAAGCTCCACCAATCACAGAATACATCAGTAAAAAAAACAGACCAATGCCGACAGCGATTTATGGAAACTGTCTGGTGATATCGCCAGGGTCCCCGACATTACCTGAGAGGAACAGGCAGCAGCTATCCTCCAATGGGATTGGCTAATTTCCTATTGCCAGGGTGCTCTGTGATTGGTGGAGCTACTTTCTGGTTTCTATGCAAAAGGTGGCGATGATTTCTGATTCCCATTTCATTACCAAGACAGAGACAAGAATAGAGGACAAAAAAACGAAGACAGAAGAGAGAGTGAGGGAGCGATAGAAAAAGAGAACAAGAGAAACAGAGAGAGTAGAAACCAGGAAACCACACTGGAGGAGGCGTTCTGTTATGCTGCGGTTCGACCGAGCGGACTGCAGAGGAGCAGGTGACACCTGAAGCGCTTGAGTTCTCTGAAACAACAACAAACCCCACAAACCACATCACAGCCCAGCCACCCTGCAGAAACACACAGACACACACACCGTGCAGACACACACAAACACACCCACTGTGCAGAGACACACAGACACACACAGCCCAGCCACCCTGCAGAAACACACAGACACACACACCGTGCAGACACACACACAAACACACCCACTGTGCAGAGACACACAGGCACACACAGCCCAGCCTCTCTGCAGAAACACACAGACCCACACACCGTGCAGACACACACAAACACACCCACTGTGCAGAGACACACAGGCACACACAGCCCAGCCTCTCTGCAGAAACACACAGACCCACACACCGTGCAGACACACACAAACACACCCACTGTGCAGAGACACACAGACACACACAGCCCAGCCACCCTGCAGAAACACACAGACACACACACCGTGCAGACACACACACAAACACACCCACTGTGCAGAGACACACAGGCACACACAGCCCAGCCTCTCTGCAGAAACACACAGACACACACACCGTGCAGACACACACACAAACACACCCACTGTGCAGAGACACACAGGCACACACAGCCCAGCCTCTCTGCAGAAACCACAGACCCCACACACCGTGCAGACACACACAAACACACCCACTGTGCAGAGACACACAGACACACACAGCCAAGCCACCATGCAGAAACACACAGACCCACACACCGTGCAGACACACACAAACACACCCACTGTGCAGAGACACACAGACACACACAGCCCAGCCTCTCTGCAGAAACACACAGACACACACACCGTGCAGACACACACAAACACACCCACTGTGCAGAGACACACAGACACACACAGCCCAGCCACTCTGCAGAAACACACAGACCCACACACCGTGCAGACACACACACAGACACACCCACTGTGCAGAGACACACAGGCACACACAGCCAAGCCACCATGCAGAAACACAGACACACAGACACACACAGCCCAGCCACTCTGCAGAAACACACAGACCCACACACAGCCCAGCCACCCTGCAGAAACACACAGACACACACACCGTGCAGACACACACAAACACACCCACTGTGCAGAGACACACAGACACACACACCGTGCAGACACACACACAAACACACCCACTGTGCAGAGACACACAGACACACACACAGCCCAGCCACCCTGCAGAAACACACAGACACACACACCGTGCAGACACACACAAACACACTCACTGTGCAGAGACACACAGACACACATAGCCCAGCCACCCTGCAGAAACACACAGACCCACACACAGCCAAGCCACCATGCAGAAACACAGACACACAGACACACACAGCCCAGCCACTCTGCAGAAACACACAGACCCACACACAGCCCAGCCACCCTGCAGAAACACACAGACACACACAGCCCAGCCACCATGCAGAAACACAGACACACAGACACACACACTGTGCAGACACACACAGAAACACACTCACTGCACAGAGACACACAGACACACACAGACACACACACTGTGCAGACACACATAGAAACACACTCACTGCACAGAGACACACAGACACACACAGACACACAAACCCCACAAACCACATCACAGCCCAGCCACCCTGCAGAAACACACAGACACACACACCGTGCAGACACACACACAAACACACCCACTAGCCAGAGACACACAGACACACACAGCCCAGGCACCCTGCCGAAACACACAGACACACACACCGTGCAGACACACACAGAAACACACTCACTGGCCAGAGACACACAGACACACACAGCCCAGCCACCCTGCAGAAACACACAGACACACACACCGTGCAGACACACAGAAACACACTCACTGTGCAGAGACACACAGACACACAGACACACACAGACACACACATCGTACCGACACACAGAAACACACTCACTGTGCAGAGACACACAGACACACAGACCATGCAGATACACACAGATACACACAGACATACACACCGTGCAGACACACACAGAAACACACTCACTGTGCAGACACACAGACACACAGACACACACACCGTGCAGACACACACAGATACACACAGACACACACACACCGTGCAGACACACACAAAAACATACTCACTGCAGAGACACACAGACACACACAGACACACACACTGTGCAGACACACACAGAAACACACTCACTGTGCAGAGACACACAGACACACACAGACACACACACTGTGCAGACACACACAGAAACACACTCACTGTGCAGAGACACACAGACACACACACTGTGCAGACACACACAGAAACACACTCACTGTGCAGAGACACACAGACACACACAGACACACACACTGTGCAGACACACACAGAAACACACTCACTGTGCAGAGACACACAGACACACACACCGTGCAGAAACACACAGACACACAGAAACACGTGTGTGTATGTGCGTGTGCGTATGTGTGTGTGCATGCGTATGTCAGCATGTGCATGTTTGAGCATGTGTGCAGGTATACGTGTGTGCATGTGTGCCTGCACGCCTGTGTGTGTGTGTGTGCATGTGTGAGCGTGTGTTTGCGCAGTTGTGTATATGTGTGTGTGTGTGTGTGTGTGTGTGTGTGTGCGTGTGTGCATGTGTGAGTGTGTGTGTGTGAGCGTGTTTGCGCGCCTGTGTGTGTGTGTGTGTGTGTGTGCGTGTGTATGTGTTTGCGCACCTGTGCATGTGTGTGCGTATGTGTGTGTGTATGTGCATGTGTGAGCGTGTGTGTTTGCTTGCCTGTGTGTGTGCGTATGTGCATGTGTGAGCGTGTGTGTATGTCAGCATGTGTGTGTTTTTGTTTTGCTCTTCAGAAGGTGAAATCTTATCTAATAGTTCCTTATCTCGCTCGCTGTGTGCACATGTAGTGCAGGTGATGGTGTTTATGTGCTTTTATGTCTGATACACCTGGTGCTGATTGGACAGGTACAGGCAGGGGTGTGGAATACCACGACCTAGTCCTACCTTTCAGAAAGCAGCACAATCTCTTGCACTCACACGCATCCTTTTGTGTGCCATCTTTTGATTAAAGGAAACTGTGGCTCTTTTCTTTTAGGGTTGAATTGTTATACTCTGATTTACTTTGAGTAATGACTCCTCGGCCATGAATTATGCCCCCCCCCCAACACACGATGTCTCCCCCCCCAGTTTACCAGGCACCGCGGTTTCTGAGAAATACACAGACACGCAGCTCACAGACCAGCAGAGTTACAGACACATTGACTCACAGTTCACAGACCAGTAGAGCTACAGACACAGTGACTCACAGCTCACAGACCTGAACAGAGCCACAGACTCTGACTTACAACTCACAGACCAGGAGATCTACAGACACAGTGACTTACAGCTCACAGACTAGCAGAGTTACAGACACAGTGACTCACAGCTCACAGACCAACAGATCTACAGACACAGTGACTTACAGCTCACAGACCAACAGATCTACAGAAACAGTGACTCACAGCTCACAGACCAACAGATCTACAGACACAGTGACTTACAGCTCACAGACCAACAGATCTACAGACATAGTGACTTACAGCTCACAGACCAACAGATCTACAGACATAGTGACTTACAGCCCACAGACCAGCAGAGCTAAAGACATAAGTAGGCTTATTGTAATTTAAACAAATATTTGCATGAGGCAGACTGCAATGTAAAGCATGACTCTTATTTGAGATCAACAGGGGAAAAATAATTGTTTTTGGCACATCTGGTAATGTCCAAAATATCTGGGAATGGCTTCAGATCTTTAGACAAAATGTAATATTAGAGTTTTTGTTTAATTTGCACATTTTTCTCTCTGTCAGTGGCAACTAAAAATGGGTTGGGCAGGGGGTAGAGTAAAGGAAGCCAGGGGGTACCTTCTTTCCTGGAAGTTATGAGTTGTCCACATGCTGGTTAGTATGGGTCACTCTTAATGTTGTGTCAGAACTGCAAGGGACACATTTACAGCATCACAAACCGCTGACTCTGCTTTCTCTGCCAGCTGTGCTGACTCTATAGTATATCTGCTAATGCCGCTATCTTTGCTAGCTCAGCTAACTGCTAGCTCAGCTAACCGCTAGCTCTGCTAACTTTGATAGTTCTGCTAACTGCTAGCTCAGCTAACCGCTAGCTCTGCTAACTTTGCTAGCTCAGCTAACCGCTAGCTCTGCTAACTTTGCTAGTTCTGCTAACTTTGCTAGTTCTGCTAACCGCTGGCTCTGCTAACTGCTTGCTCAGCTAACCGCTAGCTCAGCTAACTGCTAGCTCCGTTAGTCCTGGTAACCACGGTAACCCTGCTCACCCACTTTCCCCTGTAATGACCCATCCTTTACAGCACACATGTACCATAACCTGAACTCTGTTGGGGGGGGGGGGGGGCAGATGGGGGGAGGTGAGTTCACAAAAATGACAGCTCAACCAGGATGTCAGTGCTTTCTGCCAAACCTCAGGGGCAAAGCCCAAACACAATTCAGCCCTGATCCCCCCCCCCCCCCCCCCCCCCCCCCCCCCCCCAGAGCCAGTTCTTCTTTCTATGGCTTTCCTCTTCTGTGCTTCTGAAATTACTGCTACTGGAAACTGAAGTGTTCCTGGTTATAAAAATAAAAATAAAAATACACAATGCTGCCATGGAAACCGCCGAAGACTACGCCCAGCCCCCTCACGGAATGCTCGTGCACTTCCCAGGAAACCGGATGGAACTGCACACACACGCTGGAGGGGGGGCGGTATGGAGTTTGGGGGGACACACTCTGCCACACTGTTCTCTGTCCCTCTCTCTCTCTCCCCTCTCTCCCCCCTCTCAATCTCTCGCTTCCCCCTCTTTTTCTCTCTCCCTCACTCACTTCCCCCTCTCTCTCTCTCTCTCTCTCCCACCCTCTCTCCATTGTTCCCTCTCTCCCTCCATCTCTGGAGGCAGGGGTGTTTTTATTTTCAGGTGGGTATTGGTTTTGTTTTTTGTTCGGTGTATTTGTAAAATGTTGAGTAATAAGAAGCTATTTGTGTCCTTTATGTGTTAAAATAAAGGAGAATCAAAAGTAAACGTTTCTCTCTCTCAATTCAAACTTACTGTTCAATTCAAAAGTACTGGCATGAAATACATATAGTAAATAATGCCAAAGAATTATATTTATTAAAAAATTCAAAAAGAAGGAAAAAACTATACAGAGCATTCAGCTATTGACTGCAGTTCTAATATTTTTGCGGGTTGAGCAGGCAACACACTCAGGATGAGTAGACACTGCATG
>CM045884.1:78150099-78192599 GCA_025169545.1 Anguilla japonica
TTGTTGGGCAGAGTGGTGGTTTGTATGGTGAATGTGCAGGTTTGGCAGAGGGGTGGTTTGTATGGTAGATGTGTTTGTTGGGCAGAGTGGTGGTTTGTGTGGTGGATGTGTGGGTTTGACGGTTTGTATGGTAGCTGTGTGGGTTTGGTGGTTTGGATGGTGGATGTGTGGGTTTGGCCTTTGGCGGTTTGGATGGTGGATGTGTGGGTTTGGCCTTTGGCGGTTTGGATGGTGGATGTGTGGGTTTGGCAGTTTGGATGGTGGATGTGTGGGTTTGGCAGTTTGGATGGTGGATGTGTGGGTTTGACGGTTTGTATGGTAGCTGTGTGGGTTTGGTGGTTTGGATGGTGGATGTGTGGGTTTGGCCTTTGGCGGTTTGGATGGTGGATGTGTGGGTTTGGCCTTTGGCGGTTTGGATGGTGGATGTGTGGGTTTGGCATTTTGGATGGTGGATGTGTGGGTTTGGCCTTTGGCGGTTTGGATGGTGGATGTGTGGGTTTGGCGGTTTGGATGGTGGATGTGTGGGTTTGGCCTTTGGCGGTTTGGATGGTGGATGTGTGGGTTTGGCCTTTGGCGATTTGGATGGTGGATGTGTGGGTTTGGCAGTTTGGATGGTGGATGTGTGGGTTTGGCAGTTTGGATGGTGGATGTGTGGGTTTGGTGGTTTGGATGGTGGATGTGTGGGTTTGGCCTTTGGCGGTTTGGATGGTGGATGTGTGGGTTTGGTGGTTTGGATGGTGGATGTGTGGGTTTGGTGGTTTGGATGGTGGATGTGCAGGTTTGGCCTTTGGCGGTTTGGATGGTGGATGTGTGGGTTTGGCCTTTGGTGGTGGATTGTGGATGGCCTTTGGAGTGTGGATGGTGGATGTTTTTGGTGGTTTGGATGGTGGATGTGCGGGTTTGGCGGTTTGGATGGTGGATGTGCGGGTTTGGCGGTTTGGATGGTGGATGTGCAGGTTGCTGACCTACACTGGCACACAGAGGTGGGGCCTGTCAGGAAGCAGGAATTCAAACAGTTGGTTGTTTCTCTTCCTGTAAGCAGCTGCTCTTACCGTAAACGTACTGATGGCACAAGAGGCGTGGCCTGCCAGTATGTTCCTCAGCAGCCACGCCTTCCTGATTTGCATACCATCATTGTCGGTGTTGGGGGAAGGGGGGGGGGGCAAGAGGCACACGGGTGCAAGCTGTCACCCACAGCAAGGCTTGGCCTAAAAAACACAATAACTGACACCCCCTATCATCACCTTAAAATAACCAATACTCCCTATCATCACCTTAAAATGACCAACACCCTCTATCCTCACCTTTAAATAACCAATACCCCCTATCATCACCTTAAAATGACCAACACTCCCTATCCTCACCTTAAAATAACCTACACTCCCTATCCTCACCTTAAAATAACCTACACTCCCTATCCTGAACCATAAATAACATACACCCCTTGGCCTAAACACTAAATCGCCTGCAGCCATATCCTGAAACCACAAAGAACACACCCTGTCATAAACCTAATATGAGCTACGCTTGCTAAAAACTAAATCACCTACACTCCCTATCCTGAGCCTAAAATAAATAATAAAAACTGCTTTGTTCAAGCGAGCGTTTAACCAGCATTCAGTGTTCAGGAGCCAGAGGGCAGGTTTCTGCCAGAAACAGCAATCGCATTATCAGAAAGCACTTCCTGAATTCCATTAATACCCAAGCATACATTCACACTTTCCATTGGTAAATTTTCTGGTAGGGAAATGCAGACAGTTTTAGAAGCTTTCTTTAAAGGCAGGCTTGACACAGTGCTGGATAGTCTCCCTGCAGTGCTGGATAGTCTCACTGTAGTGCTGGATAGTCTCACTGTAGTGCTGAATAGTCTCACTGTAGTGCTGGATAGTCTCCCTGCAGTACTGGATAGTCTCCCTGCCCTGTTGGATAGTATCCCTGCAGTACTGGATAGTCTCACTGTAGTGCTGAATAGTCTCACTGTAGTGCTGGATAGTCTCCCTGCAGTACTGGATAGTCTCCCTGCCCTGTTGGATAGTCTCCCTGCAGTACTGGATAGTCTCACTGTAGTGCTGAATAGTCTCACTGCAGTGCTGGATAGTCTGACTGCAGTACTGGATAGTCTCCTTGCCCTGTTGGATAGTCTCCCTGCAGTACTGGATAGTCTCCCTGCCCTGTTGGATAGTCTCCCTGCAGTTCTGGATAGTCTCACTGTAGTGCTGAATAGTCTCACTGCAGTGCTGGATAGTCTCCCTACCCTGTTGGACAGTCTCCCTGCAGTTCTGGATAGTCTCCCTGCCCTGCTGGATAGTTTCCCTGCAGTTCTGGATAGTCTCCCTGCCCTGTTGGATAGTTTCTCTGCAGTGCTGGATAATCTATCTGTCCTCCTAGATAGTCTCCCTGCAGTAGGTGAAAGGATGTGTCTTGTTTGGCTGAACAGGCTCAAACACATTTGTTCTGAATATTAGTGAAAATGTTTCCCTTAAGACTGTGAGTAATCTACAGGAGCAGTATCACCCTCACATCCTAACACCCCCACCCTCATACCCCAACACCCCTTACCCTAACATCCTAACACCCCCACCCTCACATCCTAACACCCCCCACCCTAACACCCCCACTCTCACATCCTAACACCCCACCCTCACACCCTAACACCCCCACCCTCACATCCTAACACCCCCACCCTCATACCCCAACACCCCTTACCCTAACATCCTAACACCCCCCACCCTCACATCCGAACACCCCCACCCTCACATCCTAACACTCCCACCCTAACACCCCCCACCCTCACACCCTAACACTCCCACTCTCACATCCTAACACCCCCCACCCTCACACCCTAACACCCCCACCCTCACATCCTAACACTCCCACCCTAACACCCTAACACCCCCACCCCCACACCCTAACACCCCCACCCTCACACTCCCACTCTCACATCCTAACACTCCCACCCTAACACCCCTTACCCTCACACCCTAACACCCCCACCCTCACATCCTAACACCCCTTACCCTAACACCCTAACACCCCCACCCTCACATTCCTAACACCCCCACCCTCACACCCTAACATCCCCACCCTCACACCCTAACACTCCCACTCTCACATCCTAACACCCCCACCCTCACACCCTAACACCCCCACCCTCACACCCTAACACCCCCCACCCTCACACCCTAACACCCCTTACCCTCACATCCTAACACCCCCACCCTCACATCCTAACACCCCCCACCCTCACACCCTAACACCCCCCCTCACTGTCACACCCTAACACCCCTTACCCTCACATCCTAACACCCCACCCTCACATCCTAACACCCCCACCCTCACACCTAACATCCTAACACCCCCACCCTCACATCCTAACACCCCCCACCCTCACACCCTAACACCCCCACCCTAACACCCTAACACCCCCACCCTCACATCCTAACACCCCCACCCTCATACCCCAACACCCCCCCACCCTAACATCCTAACACCCCCCACCCTCACACCCTAACACCCCCACCCTCACATCCTAACACCCCCCACCCTCACACCCTAACACCCCCACCCTGACACCCTAACACCCCCACCTCACCCTCACATCCTAACACCCCCACCCTCATACCCCAACACCCCCCCACCCTAACATCCTAACACCCCCACCATCATACCCCAACACCCCCCACCCTAACATCCTAACACCCCCACCCTCACACCCTAACACCCCCCACCCTCACACCCTAACACCCCCACCCTCACACCCTAACACCCCTCTCCTTTTGGGGAAGGGGATCTGGTAGTCCAGTTTTCGTGGCTTTGTTTAGTGTTCCTATGTTTGGTTTTGGTTCATTTGAGATGAGGGCAGGGCCCCACGGCCCACTGTGAGGTCAGCCTAGGAGCACTGCCTTCCTTTTGATCTTTTTGGTTTCCTATATTCATGTTTTCCTGTGTTTTAAAAGAAAATAAATGTTAGTTTGTCTTTTTGAACCAAAGTCTGGTCTCGTAATACGTTACATGTCTCATTATTAAATGAGTCAGATTTGAGGACGTAACACATTAGTTCAGGTTAACTACCCTACCCTTGCTCAAGGGTACAAGGGCTGTGCCACAGCAGGGAGTCAAACCTGCAAGCGTGGACTGCAAAAACAGTTTAATATAAAATAACATTAATGCTTGCATTGTCCATGTGCAATAGAGGAGGCATTGTGTGAGATATGAACAGTGCGGTGCTGCTGATGTATATTTACTGTAAGGTTCTGAACCTGTTCCAGTAAAACAGTGCAGCTTCAGGTTCCACGCGCTGCTGGGAACCCACCGCGGCGGAGAAGTCCTGCTGATAAGCGCTCTTATCACCGGCAAAAATAAACACTGACAGCGCTTTATCACTACCGAGAAGTGACCGGCTACGCGACCGCTTCCTCTCACCTCCCTCTGCAGTCCGTCAGCTCAAACACTTCCTGGGTTGGTTTAAATGCGTTTTCTCTCACTTTATCCCAGAAGGAAAAGAGACTAAATTTTATTTAGGTTCTAATGAAAAAAATCCCACGCTTAAATTACTTCAGAACTTCACATCCTCTTCTGTACATTGGTATGAACCTAGGAATCCCATTACAGGTTTTAAATAGTGAAAGGTAAATAATAAACTTTGCATATGTCACTCAGGCTTGAGGAACTGAAGCATCTATACACTTACTGTGCGTTGCTTTGGATGAAAGCGTCTGCCAAATAAATGTAATGTAATCTGGCCTCTACAGCATGTTCAGCTGACTATGGGGAACATATCACCCATGTGTAAAAATGTAAAAAAGAATAAAATTCTACCTGCTGGAGATAACACAAACACAAGCAGTAGGACATACGTTACCCTGTTTGCCAAGATCATGCCCCAGAGATTTAGATCAAACACTCCTAACAAACTCCAGTACTCATAATGAACTCCACTCCTGGATAATATGAAGCATATGTGCACCACTATTCACACCCTTGGTGATCTGTTAGTATCTTCACGATTTCAAAATCAGTCACTTACTTACTTGCCATCTGTCAATTGAGAAATTCAGCCTGGCAGTATGATGATCCGATCTTTTCAGTTTGGTCTGGAAAGTGATCTGGAAGAATCTCACTGCCAAGAAGAGTGCACAATCAGACAGACAGATCTGACAGACTATCTCAGACTGGCAGACAGCGCGAGTTTGCACAATCAGACAGACAGCACTATGGTTGTGTTTGATACAGTGACATACAGTGTCAGACAGACAGACGCTGTGTGTGTTTGATACAGTGAGACAGACAGACAGCGCTGTGTGTGTTTGATACAGTGAGACAGACAGACAGACAGACAGACAGACAGTGCTGTGTTTGTGTTTGGTACAGTCAGACAGACAGACAGACAGACAGACAGACAGCGCAGTGTTTGTGTTTGATACAGTTAGACAGAGACAGACAGACAGACAGACAGACAGTGCTGTGTTTGTGTTTGGTACAGTCAGACAGACAGACAGACAGACAGACAGACAGACAGCGCAGTGTTTGTGTTTGATACAGTGAGACAGACAGACAGTCAGACAGACAGCGCTGTGTTTGTGTTTGGTACAGTCAGACAGACAGACAGACAGACAGACAGACAACGCTGTGTTTGTGTTTGGTACAGTCAGACAGACGGACAGTCAGACAGACAGACAGACAGTGACAGACAGACAGACAGACAGACGCAGACAGTGTTTGTGTTTGATACAGTGAGACAGACAGACAGACAGACAGCGCAGACAGCGGCAGACAGACAGCGCTGTGTGTGTTTGATACAGTGAGACAGACAGACAGACAGACAGACAGACAGACAGACAGACAGACAGTGCTGTGTTTGTGTTTGATACAGTGAGACAGACAGACAGACAGACAGACAGACAGCGCTGTGTTTGTGTTTGATACAGTGAGACAGGCAGACAGACAGACAGACAGCGCTGTGTTTGTGTTTGATACAGTCAGACAGACAGACAGACAGTGCAGTGTTTGTGTTTGGTACAGTCAGGCAGACAGACAGACAGCGCTGTGTTTGTGTTTGATACAGTCAGGCACAGACAGACAGACAGCGCAGTGTTTGTGTTTGATACAGTGAGACAGGCAGACAGACAGACAGCGCTGTGTTTGTGTTTGACACAGTCAGTCTCACGCCCACTCCTGCATTATTTCTGCAGGGGTGGAAGGAAGGGAAAAAGGGAAGGCAGACAGTGGAGTGCAGATTCTGGCTCTGCTAGGGTCTTACTTCCCTGTTAGCTTTGCTCACAGAACCTCAGCTCCTGGTGCAGTACTGGGAGCTGGGGGACTGGTGCCATCAAAGCCCAGACAGAGAAAGGCCGTCTGTCAGGATCTTTGTCCATTTACTCCCACAGGGAAAAGGTCAAAGGGAACAACAGGATAATCATCAAACATCAAAAACTTTTTTTTTCTCTTTCCTTTTCCAAACTTGTTGAGGTTTTTTTTAATTATTATTTTAAAAAAACAAATACAATGCGAACTATTTTTTCTTGCTTACTGAGCTGCAGTCTCCCCAGAACGGAACAGGAAAGCCTAACGTTTGCAAATATGACATGTAAACACTGGTACTTCACAATCGGACTCCTACCTTACCAACAGTACCAAAACGAACTGCCTGCATAATTCCAAAGTATCAGTGTATTTTGCTTTTAGCATAATATTATTTATTTTGGTATATATTCCTGAAGTTAATTTTAAAATGTTTTCAGAACTCTGATTGGAGTAGATCAGCCGGACACTCTCTGCTTTTATTGGTACAAACCGTCTGGATGCTCCTCTCTGATTGGTGCAGACCAGCTTGACACTCTGCTCTGATTGGAGTAGACCAGCAAGAGAGAGTGGGGCCTGTTTACTAGGAGCTGAGGATTCCCAAGGGTCGTCAATCGACCTGTGAAACACCTACAGCGCCGAGAGAGGGGGGAAGAGAGAAAGAGGGAGAGGGGGGGAGAGAGAGGGAGAGAGAGGGGGGGAGAGAGAGGGAGAGAGAAAATATTGGCTTGTTATTATAGCCTTTACTGGAAAAGCTGGCCATGTACTGTTGCTACAAGAACCAGGTGCCCCTGCGGTGTGGCACCAAAACTGTTACTATTTGCAAAGCAAACAGGGGAGGCGGATGGGGGGGTGGGTGGGGGGTGACCTGGGAGTCCACAGAATCCCTTTTACATATGACACCTTCTGCCAGCTTACAACCATCTAGTAACCATTGAGCAACCACCTAACAACCATCTAACAACCATCTAGCAACCATCAAGCAACCACCTAACAACCATTAAGCAACCACCTAGCAACCATCTAACAACCATTTAGCAACCATTGAGCAACCACCTAACAACATCTAACAACCATCTAACAACCATCTAACAACCATTGAGCACCCATCAAGCAACCACTTTACAACCACCTAACAACCATCTAACCACCACTGAGCAACCATCTAGCAACCATCAACAGTCTTTTAATAATTGTCTAAACCGTCAGTGCTGGGACAGATCACTGCCTGCCACCCGTCTGGGGGTAAATGTGCAGGGGGTCTTCTGCCCCCGTCCGGGGGTAAATGTGCAGGGGGTCTTCTGCCACCCGTTCGGGGGT
The DNA here is from genome assembly GCA_025169545.1 of Anguilla japonica. NCBI lineage: Eukaryota > Metazoa > Chordata > Actinopteri > Anguilliformes > Anguillidae > Anguilla > Anguilla japonica. The sequence goes on from CM045884.1 coordinate 78,157,720, forward strand.
AAATGTGCAGGGGGTCTTCTGCCACCCGTCTGGGGGTAAATGTGCAGGGGGTCTTCTGCCACCCGTCTGGGGGTAAATGTGCAGGGGGTCTTCTGCCACCCGTTCGGGGGTAAATGTGCAGGGGGTCTTCTGCCACCCGTTCGGGGGTAAATGTGCAGGGGGTCTTCTGCCACCCGTTCGGGGGTAAATGTGCAGGTCTATTTCCTCCTGGGGTGAATGATGAGCCACTTAATACCGTAAGAATCAACAGGAAAAAAGGAAGAGAAGTTCTACGCTGTCCTTTAAGCAAACTCACTCACTCACTCACACACTCTCATACACTCACTCACACAGTCTCACTAACTCACTCACTGACACACACACTCACTCTCAACCACTCACACACAAACACACACTCATTCAGTCACTCACACACACAAACACACCCACTCACTCACTCATGCACTCACTCACACACAAACACACCCACTCACACACAAACACACTCACTCACTCATTCACACAAACACTCACTCACTCACTCACTCATGCACTCACTCACACACTCTCACTCACTCACTCAACCACTCACACACAAACTCACTCACTCACACAAACACTCACTCACTCACGCACACACAAACACACTCACTCACACAAACACTCACTCACTCACGCACAAGCCCGCACACCCAGCTGCATGTTTCCGTACTGCGTTCTTCAACATTTATTTCAATCACATAGCCTTCACCTAACCTAGGCTCTTGCACATTGAGCAACCATAGATGATTATTAAACACTAGATTGCATACTCGTGAGCACAGGCCTGATCTGCATTAGCCACTTGCCCTGCAGTGTTTGGCAGAGACGCACACCTGTGTCCTCTTCTCCCCTTCATCTCCATCTCACTCTCCAGATGAATGAGGGATGGATCCTTTCCACTCATTCAAGCACTTCCCAGCAGTCAGCTGACTCATCCCTCAGGCCCTCCATGTCCCCATACTAATTTACTCTTTTTCTCCATCCCTCTCTACCGTTCACACCCTCCCTTCAGACCTCAAAGACATTGTGTGTGTGTGAGTGTGTAAGTGTGTGTATGTGCATATGTGTATGTGCCTACGTATGTGTGTGTGTGTGTGTGTGTGTGTGCATACGTGTGCGTATGTGTTCTGTGTGTGTGTGTGTGTGTGTGTGTATGTGTGTATCAGTGTGTGCGTGTGTGTGTGTGTGCGAGCATGTGTGTGTGCGTGCCTACGTATGTGTGTGTGTGTGTGTGTGTGCATACGTGTGCGTATGTGTTCTGTGTGTGTGTGTGTGTGTGTGTGTGTATATCAGTGTGTGCGTGTGTGTGTGTGTGTGCAAGCATGTGTGTGTGTGTGTGTGTGTATATCAGTGTGTGCATGTGTGTGTGTGTGCGAGCATGTGTGTGTTCGCGTGCATGTGTGTGTGTGTGTGCGTGCATGTATATGTGTGTGTGAGTGTGTGTGTGCGAGTGTGCGAGTGTGTGTGCATGTGTGTGTGTCCATGAGTGTGTGTGTGTATGTATGTGTGTGCATTTGTGTGTGAGAGAGTGAACCAAGCTAATGTAATTATGCAGTGGCCCACACCAACGAACTCCCCAACTGCTGGGCCCCAAATCCCTCTTGTGGCACCGTTGTGGGCCCCCAGGGACCTGGATTTCTCAGAATGTCACTTTGGTGCCCAGGCACACACAGACACACACACATACACTACACTATAAACATTCCTTCTGCTCTCTGCTCTAGAGTCTGTGCTGTTCCCTCTGCTCTCTGCTCTATAGTCTGTGCTGTTCCCCCTCCTCTCTACTCTAGAGACTGTGCTGTTCCCCCTGCTCTCTGCTCTAGAGTCTGTGCTGTTCCCCCTGCTCTCTGCTCTAGAGTCTGTGCTGTTCCCTCTGCTCTAGAGTCTGTGCTGTTCCCTCTCCTCCCTGCTCTAGAGTCTGTGCTGTTCCCTCTGCTCTAGATTCTGTGCTGTTCCCCCTCCTCTCTGCTCTAGAGTCTGTGCTGTTCCCCTTCCTCTCTACTCTAGAGACTGTGCTGTTCCCCCTGCTCTCTGCTCTAGAGTCTGTGCTGTTCCCCCTCCTCTCTACTCTAGAGACTGTGCTGTTCCCCCTGCTCTCTACTCTAGAGTCTGTGCTGTTCCCTCTGCTCTAGAGTCTGTGCTGTTCCCTCTCCTCCCTGCTCTAGAGTCTGTGCTGTTCCCTCTGCTCTAGATTCTGTGCTGTTCCCCCTCCTCTCTGCTCTAGAGTCTGTGCTGTTCCCCTTCCTCTCTGCTCTAGAGTCTGTGCTGTTCCCTCTGCTCTAGAGTCTGTGCTGTTCCCTCTCCTCCCTGCTCTAGAGTCTGTGCTGTTCCCTCTGCTCTAGATTCTGTGCTGTTCCCCCTCCTCTCTGCTCTAGAGTCTGTGCTGTTTCCCTTCCTCTCTGCTCTAGAGTCTGTGCTGTTCCCTCTCCTCCCTGCTCTAGAGTCTGTGCTGTTCCCTGTGCTCTAGATTCTGTGCTGTTCCCCCTCCTCTCTACTCTAGAATCTGGGTTGTTCCCCCTGCTCTCTGCCTCTCTGCTCTAGAGTCTGTGCTGTTCCCTCTCCTCTGTGCTTTAGAGTCTGTGCTGTTTCCCCTCCTCTCTACCCTAGAGTCTGGGCTGTTCCCCCTGCTCTCTGCCTCTCTGCTCTAGAGTCTGTGCTGTTCCCTCTCCTCTGTGCTTTAGAGTCTGTGCTGTTTCCCCTGCCTTCTGCTCTAGAGTCTGTGTTGTTCCCCCTGCCTTCTGCTCTAGAGTCTGTGCTGTTCCCTTTGCTCTCTGCTCTAGAGTCTGAGCTGTTCCCTCTACACTCTATTCTAGAGTCTGTGCTGTTCCTTCTGCTCTAGAGTCTGTGCTGTTCCCTCTCCTCTCTACTCTAGAGTCCGTGCTGTTCCCCCTGCTCTAAAGTCTGTGCTGTTTCCTCTGCTCTAGAGTCTGTGCTGTTCCTTCTGCTCTAGAGTCTGTGCTGTTCCCTCTCCTCTCTACTCTAGAGTCTGTGCTGTTCCTCTGTGCTGTTCCCCCTGCTCTAGAGTCTGTGCTGTTCCCTCTGCTCTAGAGTCTGTGATGTTCCTTCTGCTCTAGAGTCTGTGCTGTTCCCTCTCCTCTCTACTCTAGAGTCTGTGCTGTTCCTTCTGCTCTAGAGTCTGTGCTGTTCCCCCTGCTCTAGAGTCTGTGCTGTTCCCTCTCCTCTCTACTCTAGAGTCTGTGCTGTTCCTTCTGCTCTAGAGTCTGTGCTGTTCCCTCTGCTCTCTGCTCTAGAGTCTGTGCTGTTCCCTGTCATCTCTGCTCTCTGATCAGTTGCCTCTCCTTGCAGTTTTTTTGTTTTTTTGTTGTTGCACTTGTTGCAAAGGCATGTTGTTGGGGAGCTATTTCAGTGCTCGACTGGTACAAACATATCACTTCGTATTCCCAAACAGACCCTCCCCCTGGATTCCAAGTCAAACTAGGTACCGACCCCCTCCCCGATGACAGCACACCCTGTTTGGCAGGAGTAATTACCCCAGCTTACCCCCCCCCCCCCCCCCCCACCAGAGTGAGGGTCAGGTAACAGCCATGTTATTACCGTGGAGACGGGTAAACACCCATTACACCATGTGTTTATGTGTGTGTGTGTGAGTGTTTATGCGTGTGTGTGTGTGTATGCATGTGCATGTGTGTGTGTATGTGAGTGCTTGTGTGTGTGTGTGTGTGTGTGTGTTTTGCCTGAATGCAATGCTGTGTGATGCTATGGTGAGAACTTTACTGAAATTGGCCCTTTTCAGGGAAATGTAGGGGGGGTTATAGTGAGGGGGGCAGGAGTTGAACCATATAGGTTCACCAGAGGGGTGATATCATCCTGGCCATGCAAATGCTCGCAGCTGCAAAGTCCTCAAAAGGTCCACATAACATCCCAGCAAAGTCCTCATAATGTCCTTGCAAAGCCCTGAGAACATGCCAGAAACTGCCCTGGCAACGTTCTTGCAACGCCCTGCCAACATCCCAAAAACAGTGGCAGCAGCAGCAGTGACTTTTTCTCACTTGAGACTGAATGAGAGGGATAATTATAAAGAGAGAAAGAGGGGGAGAGAGAACGAGAACCAAAGGAATGCGAAATTGAGATAACAGAGAAAAAGACAGAGGGAGAGAGAGAGAAAGAGAGAGATGGGGGAGGGAGGAAGGGAGAGAGAAAATGATAAAGAGAGAGGGTTGTCAGAAAGAGGTGCCAAAAGACTCAGGCAGTGCACTATGATGTGACCCAACACTGCTCCCCCGCCCCCCGCCCCCCCGCCCCCCCTTTCCTGGAAGCGCGGACAGCTGTGCTCACCAGTTTTAGCACCTCAGGGCCCCTCCTGCAGCAGGTTTTCATTACTCTCACTCACTATGGACCGGGCGCCAGGTCACAGGAGATACTCAGGAACCCCCCCTAAGGGGGATAATCTACCCAGAAATCCCACCTGGAAGAGGATTCAGATTCATGCATGAATCAGAGAGAGGAGCACAAGCACAGCCTGGGCTAAACCATGAACAGCACAGCCTCTGTGCTTCTCATAGACCATGAACAGCACAGTCTCTGTGCTTCTCATAGACCATGAACAGCACAGTCTCTGTGCTTCTCATAGACCATGAACAGCACAGTCTCTGTGCTTCTTATAGACCATGAACAGCTCAGCCTTGGTGCAAACTTTAAAGGCCAGGTTAAATTTTTCTGCAAACAATGATTGTCATTAAATCATTTCATAATCATCAATTTGGTATATTTCCCCAAGTCATATTATTCAAACTGAAGAACGACCTCAGGATTTGTTTCATTCCCTAATGGTATGCTGCCTGTTTTTAAAGCTCTAGGCAGTCCATTTATTTCCTCAGTGTTACTGGCTGCACCAGACTCATTCATTTTCCCTGCATAGCAGCGCCATCTTGTGGACGAAAGTCATATAGGTTACTGTAAATCCAGGGATTCCAGATTGGGGCTTAATCACCAAAATGAGTCTGTGTAAAACCCATTATTTATATAAATGCATGGGGAGTCAATGGTAGATGGGGATTTTTAAAGGAGATATGAGAAATAGTCTTGAAATAGGTGAGCTGAATATATTATAGACATATTTTGTAGATCTAATTTGCAGCATCTGGCAGCACTGGATGGATCTAGAGATTTTATTTTTTATTATTACCAGACTTACATTTCCCCACCGCTACTAAAATAGTAGAAACATTGTGTGGAAGGTATGAATATATATATAGTCAGACAACTTTTTCAGTTGCAATAATAAGGCTATTGCTATGACCCAACCCCGAGTTATCCCCCAACGTTTCCCTGATAAGGGTGAGTCTAATCTAGCACTAGAAATGTTGGACTGGTCTGAAGTATGACTGCACTATGAGTCTGAACCAAGACATGCAAGTGTTCAGAACTGAACAATTCAGCCTTCTGCAAGGCCCCATTTAGCCTTCTGCAAGGGCCCGTTCAGCCTTCTGCAAGGGCCCCATTCAGCCTTCTGCAAGGGCCCATTCAGCCTTCTGCAAGGGCCCCATTCAGCCTTCTGCAAGGGCCCCATTCAGCCTTCTGTAAGGCCCCATTCAGCCTTCTGCAAGGGGCCCCATTCAACCTTCTGTAAGTCCCCATTCAGCCTTCTGTAAGGGCCCCATTCAGCCTTCTGTAAGGCCCCATTCAGCCTTCTGCAAGGGGCCCCATTCAACCTTCTGTAAGTCCCCATTCAGCCTTCTGTAAGGGCCCCATTCAGCCTTCTGTAAGGCCCTATTCAGCCTTCTGCAAGGGGCCCCATTTAGCCTTCTGTAAGGGCCCCATTCAGCCTTCTGTAAGGGCCCCATTCAGCCTCCTGTAAGGCCCCATTCAGCCTTCTGTAAGGGCCCCATTCAGCCTTCTGCAAGGGCCCCATTCAGCCTTCTGTAAGGGCCCCATTCAGCCTTCTGCAAGGGCCCCATTCAGCCTTCTGTAAGGGCCCCATTCAACCTTCTGTAAGGGCCCATTCAGCCTTCTGCAAGGGCCCCATTCAGCCTTCTGTAAGGGCCCTATTCAGCCTTCTGTAAGGCCCCATTCAGCCTCCTGTAAGGCCCCATTCAGCCTTCTGCAAGGGCCCCATTCAGCCTTCTGCAAGGGCCCCATTCAGCCTTCTGTAAGGGCCCCATTCAGCCTTCTGTAAGGCCCCATTCAGCCTTCTGTAAGGGCCCCATTCAGCCTTCTGTAAGGGCCCCATTCAGCCTTCTGCAAGGGCCCCATTCAGCCTTCTGCAAGGGCCCCATTCAGCCTTCTGCAAGGGCCCCATTCAGCCTTCTGTAAGGGCCCCATTCAGCCTTCTGTAAGGGGCCCCATTCAGCCTTCTGCAAGGGCCCCATTCAGCCTTCTGTAAGGGGCCCCATTCAGCCTTCTGCAAGGGGTCCATTCAATCTTCTGTAAGGGCCCCATTCAGCCATCTGCAAGGGCCGCATTCAGCCTTCTGCAAGGGGCCCCATTCAGCCTTCTGCAAGGGGCCCATTCAACCTTCTGTAAGGGCCCCATTCAACCTTCTGTAAGGGCCCCATTCAGCCTTCTGCAAGGGGTCCATTCAATCTTCTGTAAGGGCCCCATTCAGCCATCTGCAAGGGCCGCATTCAGCCTTCTGCAAGGGGCCCCATTCAGCCTTCTGCAAGGGGCCCATTCAACCTTCTGTAAGGGCCCCATTCAACCTTCTGTAAGGGCCCCATTCAGCCTCCTGTAAGGCCCCATTCAGCCTTCTGTAAGGGCCCCATTCAGCCTTCTGCAAGGGCCCCATTCAGCCTTCTGTAAGGGCCCCATTCAGCCTTCTGCAAGGGCCCCATTCAGCCTTCTGTAAGGGCCCCATTCAGCCTTCTGTAAGGGGCCCCATTCAGCCTTCTGCAAGGGCCCCATTCAGCCTTCTGTAAGGGGCCCCATTCAGCCTTCTGCAAGGGGTCCATTCAATCTTCTGTAAGGGCCCCATTCAGCCATCTGCAAGGGCCGCATTCAGCCTTCTGCAAGGGGCCCCATTCAGCCTTCTGCAAGGGGCCCATTCAACCTTCTGCAAGGGGCCCATTCAACCTTCTGCAAGGGCCCATAAAACCTTCTGCAAGGGGCCCATTCAACCTTCTGCAAGGTGTCCTGTGTCATGGTTTGTCTCTTCTGACGAGGTGAGACCCATAGATTGTCAGCCTACATTAGGGTATCAGTGGAATGTAAAATTAACAACCTCTTTAATCATGTTAGTTAATAGCTACGGACTGCGCCATATCGGCGCCAAGATAATCACTTCCTATTCCTATAGAGCACCACTGAAGACTAGCGGGCACCCTCAGTATTGCAAGGCCGCTCCATTCACGCCAACGAATACAATACAATACAATACAATACAAGACAATAAGCTCTTACATAGCGCTCTTCATGCATACATCCCAGGGCACTTTACAATAAAAAAATAAATAAATAAATAGAAATTAATAAATAAATGAAGAAATAAATAACCTAAGACGTCAAAACTAAGAGGAATAGGCACATGAGAATTAGTACGTTTTAAGATATGATTTAAAAGAACCAATTGTAGCTGCACCTCTGATATGGCTTGGGATTGAATTCCAGAGGTACGGTGTAGCGCAGCTAAAAGTTCTTCCCCCAACTGTTTTTAATCGGCAACGAGGAACCACTAAAAGTTCAGCAGTAGCTGAATACAGGGTATGACAGGGAACATAAGGTTCAATCAAATCCTGCAAATATGAAGGTCCAAAGCCATGCAATGCTTTGCAAGTAGTTAGCAACACTTTAAATTCAACCCTGGATTTAACAGGGAGCCAATGCAACGATTTAAGAACAGGAGTGATATGCTCTGAGCGGCGTGTGTGGGTAAGTACTCTGGCTGCTGCATTTTGTACTAATTGAAGTCGCTGTAATGTAGAGTCTGGTAGGTAAACAAAGCATTGCAATAATCAAGCCTAGACATTATAAAGGCATGAACCAGATGTAGCCATATGCAAAAGAATTAATGATATATGTTTTCCGAGGAGCTGCCGAAGGTTGAGGGCATGACCCTACATGCTGCTTGCACTTTTGTATTGTACAGTTTATCTTGTTTAACAATTTGATTTAAAGCCTGTTGTTCTTTGCGCTTTGTTCTGCTACATTAGGTTGTTTTAATATATATTTTTAATAAATAATTGTGTTCCCTAAGACAATGGCTTTTTCAATTAATCTAAATATATTTCTGTTGGTACCAGATCTTGCTGGTTGGGGCTTGGGGGGTGGTTTTCGACCGAAACAGAGGGCCCCATGTAGACTTTTTGTTTAGGGTGCCCAAAAATCTTGGGCCGGCCCTGAACACAAATAAATGTGTGGCATGCCTATGAAGCAAACTGATCTGAGTGTGCTTAAATCAATGTGTGTGCACAAGTGAATGAGTCTGTGGAGTGTGTGAATGTGCGTACGACAACAGACTTGTATGCAGATAGAGATGCAGGTGTTAACCCCATTTTATTGGTTTACAGTAAACATCAGAGGCGTTGTGTCAGATTTAATTACATAGGTTACATCCATATATGAAATTTTTAATAATTACAAATGCAACCATGAAAGTACAGAGCTGTGGTCCCTCATCTACCTGTGACCCTCTCTGCTTGGGCACAGGGGGAGTCAATCCCAGCTTGCACAGGGACACTGCCCATACCTTTCTCCCAATGTAAAAATGTATGTAAAAACCATTAAAAAAACATTGCTGGTAAGATAATGTGCCAGATTTGCAAAGCAGTGTGTCTAGTGGCTGGCTGTTCGCTTGAGAAGGGGAAAAGTGTCTCCTGAGCTCAAAATGTATCACTTTAGGAGCAAATCAGATTTACGTTCGACAGCTAATCCCAAGCTTAAACACCCCTATAGCAAGCAGGAAACAAAAGACTGCCAAAACAACCAAGTAATTCAGGTCCATGCAGAGAAGCAAGGGGAATCACATCCCATCCTGCCTGAGAGCTGAGCTGAAGACTCAGGAGTTCCTCCAGGACTTCAGGAGTCTATCCCAGCATGCACAGGGTCACAGAGTTGCCCTTATTCACTTTAAACCCAGGGTAAACAGGCTCAGTGAAGGTGGTGTGGAAAGTGTGCAGGAGGGTCCGTGTGTCAGAGGAGACGCTGTAGAAGGACAGAGTGCCAGCCGGCCAGTCCAGATACACCCCTACTCTGCGGAATGGAGATGGGGGGACAGGTATGTCAGTGGTTGTGTTTTTGTGTATGGCAGAGCATTTCTGTTTAGAGCAGTGCAGACTCCAGGACTTGTCGTTGTGTCCAAACCAACTGGCGCCACCCCGTCCTTTCTTACCAATCGTTTTAAAGGCCATGGCAACCCAGGGCAACTTCCCCCCTTTCTCCACGCTCCACTCCGCCTCCCAGTAGCAGCGCTCAGACAGCCCCTCTCTGCACAGCACCTGCTGATAGGTGCTAAATCTCTTTGGATGATCAGGACATGGCTGCTCATTCCCCCATATCACCCTCCTGTTCCCCTCTGACAGAGACAGCTTTCTGTGTGCAGTGTCGGGGTCCAGTGTGAGCTGAACAGCATCTGCAGACAACAGAAAGGTTAGAACTGATAACATCAGTGCTAGGATCTAACACATGTAAGCCTGTGTGTGTGTGTGTGTGTGCATGCGCGTGAGATTGCATGTGTGTTTGTGTGTGTGCGTGCCCATGAGAGTGCGTGTGTGTGTTTGTGTGTGTATGCGCGTGCACGTGAGATTGCATGTGTGTGTTTGTGTGTGTATGTGCGCATGTCATGTCATGGCAGACTTACATTTCCTCAGTCCTGGTTTGAGCCTGGTCTCTCCTCTATGGTCTACACTGTAGGGTCAGAGAGACAGACAGACAAGCTCTGAGCCAATGGGAGAGCTCCACACCCTGACAGGACTTTATAGCAGTGTTTATAGCAGGAGAGGACTCAGTAAAGCACCCTCTCTCTCACTATTCCTGCCCCCCACAAACACCCACTCTGTACTTACAGCAGTGCCTCCAGTCTACAGCTGGGGTCCTTCAGTCCAGCAGAGAGCACTGTCACTCCAGACTCCCCTGGGTTATTGTAGCTCAGGTCCAGCTCCCTCAAATGTGAGGGGTTTGAACGCAGAGCTGAAGCCAGAGAAGCACAGCCTCTCTCAGTCACCTGACAGCCTGACAGCCTGCAGAGAGGAGAAAAGCACTCTTCTCTCTAAGCGTTGGACGAAAAGCAGGAGAAATTCTGACACTTTTAGTTTAAGGTGCTCAGCTAATGCAGAGCTATTCATCTGACTGCCTAAAATGTCAGTGTCAGGCTTTTTACACATATGGAACATCATAAATGAGCAATGCTGCTAATACAGTAAAAGCCTCAGTCATACGTGCTTTACAGATATTGCATAAGGAAATAAATTATGGGTATTATAACAATCCGTTTGTTATGATTACATGGTCATCCTCCTCACCCTAGTCTCTGCAGTTTACAGTGTGGGTCCTCCAGTCCAGCAGAGAGCGCTCTCACTCCTGAATCCTGTAGCTCATTGTCTCTGAGCTCCAGATCTCTCAGCTCTGAATGAGAAGAACGCAGGACTGAGGCCAGAGAATTACAGCAGCCATCTGTGAGATTACACTCCCTCAGCCTGCAAGAGAACACACAAACACACATGCATACACATACACATGCACATGCACACACACACACACACACACATTAATGCACGTGCCCACGCAGACAATGGCTATGAACATTTTATACAGTGCCCTCCAAAAGTATTGGGGCACAAGCATCAAGTTGGTGTTTTTGTATTGTATACATAAGAAATGAAGATTTGTAATCAAACAATTCACACATGGTTGAAGTGCAAACTCTCAGCTTTTATTTAAGAGAAACTGTTTTGTAATGCTACAGTACATAAGTGAAATTAGTCATGTTTAGTACTTGGGTCTTGGGTGGTTCCTTTTGGTCTACACACTGAATCTTGGTCTGTCATCTGTCCACAATATCTTTTCCAGAACTCTACAGGCCCTTTAGGAACTTAGCAAACTGCAACCTGGTCATTTTGCTTTGGCTGCTAACTAGGGGTTTGCATCATGCAGTGCAGTCTCTGTAGTTCTGCTTGTGAAGTCTTCAGTGTACAGTAGCCACTGACACATCCATGCCTGCCTCCTGACCTGCTGGACAGGTATGTGGGAGTATTTCTTCATGGTGGTGAGAATTCTTCAATCATCAACAGTAGAGGTCTTCCTTGGTCTACCAGGCCCGTTGAAATCACTGAGCTCACCAGTGCTCTCTATCTTCCAAAATAATGATTTTGGAAAAGGTTTGGTCTTTGTCTCTAACTGTTTTTTTTTATTTCAATTTTATTATTTCTCAGCCTCATAATGGTTTCCAAGACTTTCATTGGCACAACTCTGTTTCTCATGCTGACAAACACCAACAGCAGACACAAAAGGCAATCACAAGCCTGGAATCAAGACTAGATACTGAAAGGCCTGTTATACCTACATCGAAGAAGCACAACACACACCTGAACACACCTGACTAAGCAGAGACACCTGTACAGCCATTTGTCCCAAATATTATGGCGCCTTAAAATGGAGCAACTATGTATGAAAAGTTCTGTAACCAAAATGTATGAAAGTAGCTCAATAAAATTCCCTTTAACTGCATGTGAACAGTTTGATTATAAATATAACATTTTGGAGTACAGAGCCGAATCGCTAAAAAATGTCTTTGTCCCAAATATAATGAAGCTCACCGTACGCAAACATGGTCATAGATGTATTTTCAGAGCGATAGTAGCATGCATGGACATGAGTGACAAAAGATATACACTACGAACGCTGCCGCACAACGGGCAACAGTGTTATACTGCAATAAGGCCTATAGGGGGCGCATTCAGAAAAATACTCATTTGCATTGGCTCCGTAAGCCCAAAATGTTTGAAATTTGACATGAACCCTCAAACAGCTTCCCTGCAACAGTCCTGAGAAACATGTCCCCCTCAGTCCAACATTCCAAAAGAAAAGTAAATATGAATATGCAAAAATTTTACTAAACGATATTAGACTAAACCTCCTTATAATCCAGTGTCATAATGTATATATGTATATGAAGAGGAACCCATATAGTCCATGTGTATCAAAATTTGTGCCCCCACCACCCTAGATGGTGCTACAGACCCTCTTCAAATTAGAAATTTTCTACAATAATCTAATCTCATTTTAAATAATTATTACAAATGTGCCCTTACATCCAATACACACCAAAGTTAGTATGAATAATATTTGGATTTGTTTTGCAGTCCATGACAAAGAACCCTGCAAAGTGCTACGGCTCACACTTGGTGTTTGGCCCCCGATATTGCTGCTTGCAGCTATATTTATTATCATTATTATTACTATTAAAATGTTGCCTCACAAGAAGGAAATAATGCATAGAACAATAACACTGGACATGAAAGGAGCTCAGATGGTTGAGAGAGTGGCTGGCCTTTTCGCAGCTCAAATTTGATCATATGATGTTTGGTCATAAATGAGGTCTAGTGTGTCAATCCCAGAGAAACAGTTTGTAATGAATTTCACTTGCTAAACTGGTTAGCAAACTCCTGCACTGATTTACTGACCTCAGCATGCAAAAATGGAGCCCTGGATTCAGCTTACTACTGAGAGTGATGGACATTTCAGTCTGGATCTACAAACACTTATTTTTAAAACACTCAACATCACTTCAAGATATGTGAATTATTCAAGTCAAGAATGTTCAATGATTCCATATTTCATGAATTCATATATTTAATATACAGTAAGCTCATTTATTACGAGGTCAAATGTGGAGTAAATCTGGACTTTTAAACATCACACCTTACCTCAAAGTCTGTAATTTACAGTTTGGACTCTTCAGTGCAGAGCAGAGCAGCTCCACTCCTGAATCTCCCAGGTTGTTGTTGCTGAGGTCCAGCTCTCTGAGGGGTGAGGAGACTGACTGCAGGGCACAGTCCACAGATTGAAGAGATTTCATTGTGAGATTACAGCCACTGAGCCTGGAGAAAAGTAGCGACAGAAATCTCAGCTCATTATTATTGTGGTTCTCTGATTTTTAACATGTTTTACATTACAATGTCTTTAACCTTGTTTTCCATCTGATAACCTACCAGCTATTGCCTCATCCAACGTCAACAACCAGCCATCACCTCATCTAAAAGCAACGACAACAAATAGCCTTTGGAAAGGTGCCAGAAGCAAGCCTCACCAGTCTCCTGTCAGAAAAATGTTGGTGACACTGTGACAGGGGGACGTACACTGGGCTGTTTATATTGATATTCCATATCAGCACAATGTGGCCCACACTGCATTCAGATGTAATGCAAGTTGGATTTGGACAAATCCAATTCACAATTCATTTCTTGTATTAAGACAAAACTATTGCATGCAATGCATGTCGGATTTCTAGAAACTGGATATATATTGCATCAAAAAAATTAACAGGACAGGGACCATAACGGAGAGACAAGCAACTGAGAGAATCTTGTGTGGATATTTGAGCTCCTGCACTGCAAAGTGAGTCACATTGTAAATTGAAAATGTTTTTAATTTGAAAAAGTACAGGTCAATGAGAAAATATCTGCCCGCCTGGCTGACATCTCAACATGGATGGTCAGGCATCACCTGAAGCTCAACCTCAACAAGACTAAGCTGCTATTCTTCCCATACAAGACCTCCCTACTACGGGAGCTCTCCATCACTGTTGATGGTACCTCAGTCACTGCCTTTCACTCTGCAAAGAGCCTGGGGGTGGTCTTGGGTGACCAGCTGAACCTCAAGGAGCACAACAAGGCCTGCAGTTTCCTCCTGTACAACACTTGACCACACACTCCAACCAGCTACTCGTCCAGGCTATGGTGACCTCCTGTCTTAATTACTGCAACTCCCTCCTTGCAAGCTTGCCATCTTGTGCCATACAGTCACTGCAGATGATTCAGAATGCTGTTGCCCTATTTGTCTTCAACCTACCCAAGCTCTCCCATGTCACTCCCCTGCTGAGGTCACTCCACTGGCTACCGGTTACTGCCAGGATTATGTCCTGACCCTGGCCTACACTGCACACCAGCTCAACCACTCCGCTACAGCAGGGTGACTCACACTCCCTACCATCTGGGTGAATGGTTCTCGCTTGTCCCTACCACAGAGCTTCTCCACCCTATCTCACCCAGTGGTGGAACAAACTCCCCATTCCTGTATGAACCACTTGGCCATTGCCTATCTTCTGCCGCTGGGGTCTGAAGATACATCTCTTCAGACTGTACCTAGACTGACTATCACTACTCTGCAGGGAACTCCCAATCTAGCATCACTCTTACACACTTGTATGCTTCTATCTTGTTCCTCTAGCACTTTCATGTTGCACTTGTATCTCTATCCAGCACTTACACTGCACGTGTATTGTTATCTTGATGTTGTACCTTGACATCATGCCTCCTAGTTTGACTTACCATAAATTTCTGACCTAGCCTATGCTTACTCTGTGAACTGGACTTAATGTGTTAATGGCAATGGATAACTGTTACATAATGAGAACTGTACCTTATCAGACCTGTTTTTTTGAAGTTGTTCCAATGACCTTTGGTATGCACATATTGTACGTCACTTTGGATAAAAACTTTGGCCAAAAATAAATGAAATGTAATGCAGTAAATGGGGACATTAATGGTGATATCAGCTAAATTTGGATTGAGGCTTTTATGGTAGATTATGGTAATGAATTACAAACTAATACTTACACAGCCTTCCTGCAGCACTTCACAGCTGGGACTAGTCTACGTCGCCCCTCTTCTGAGGTGTTGTATTTTCTCAGGTCAAACTCATCCAGCTCCTTCTCTGACGCTAGGAGCACATAGGCTAGGGCAGAGCAGTGGGTAGGTGAGATCTTTTCACCAGATGGACTTCCTGAGCTCAAGTACTTTTCGATTTCCTTCATAATTGAATCATCATTGAGTTCAGACAGACAGTGAAACAGGTTGATGCATCTTTCTGGGCAGGGACCTTTCTCATTAAAGACCTTGATGTGCTGAACTGTTTTCTGGATGCACTCTGAGTTACTTCCTGTCTGTGTCAGTAGACCTTGGAGAAGGCGTTGATTGGAATCCAGTGAGAGGCCCAGAAGAAATCGAAGGAAAAGGTCCAGGTGTCCATTCTTACTCTCCAGAGCCTTCTTAATAGCTTTCTTGTGGAAGTCACTGAGAGACAGTCCATTGGGTAAAGTTTTTTGACCAAAAAATTGCTTCAAAGCCCTGAAGTTCTTTCCTATAAATGAATGAATTGCATACAAAGCAGCCAGGTACTCCTGGAGGCTCAGATGCACAAAGCAGTAGACTTTCTTCTGATGCAGCACAGACTCTTCTTTAAAGATTTCTGTGCACACCCCAGAGTACACTGAAGCTTCTGTGACATCAATGCCACACTTTCTCAGGTCCTCTTCATAAAATATTGGATTTACCTTTTCCATACGTTGAAAAGCCAGCTGCCCCAGTTTCAGAAAGATCTCCTTAACCGATTCCAGAAGTTTCTGCTGGTCTGTCTCATGGCTGTCCTGATATTTGTGCTGCTTGATATTAGCCTGGATGAGGAGGAAGTGTGAGTACATTTCAGTCAGTGATTTAGGGATTTCTCCACTGTCAGTTCCACTCAAAAGTCGCCCCAGAACAGTAGCAGACATCCAGCAGAAGAGTGGTATATGGCACATGA
The DNA here is from genome assembly GCA_025169545.1 of Anguilla japonica. Taxonomy (NCBI): domain Eukaryota; kingdom Metazoa; phylum Chordata; class Actinopteri; order Anguilliformes; family Anguillidae; genus Anguilla; species Anguilla japonica. The sequence goes on from CM045884.1 coordinate 78,173,431, forward strand.
TGTAAAGGCTCCTGGATGTCTTTATGTGAGAGATAATTCTGTCAGCCAGATTCTGATCTGTGAATCTCTTCTTGAAGTACTCCTCTTTCTGTGCATCATTGAATCCTCTGATCTCTGTCATCCGGTGGATGAATTCTGGAGGTATCTGATTGGCTGCTGCTGGTCGAGAGGTGATCCAGAGGAGAGCAGAGGGAAGCAGATTCTTCTTAAGGAGGTTGGTCAACAGCACATCCACTGATGAAGTTTTTCCTATGCTGGACAGAAACTTGCGGCTCCGGATATTGAAATGAAGACTTTCCTCAAGACCATCAAAGACGAACAAAACCTTGTAAAGTTCTGACTCAATATTTTCAAACCCTTTCATTTCAGGATAAAAGACCTGCAGAAGCTCAAGGAGACTGTACTCCTCATTAATCAAGTTCAGCTCCCGAAAAGGAAGAAAAAAAATGAAATCAACATCCTGATTAGCTTTTCCTTCCGCCCAGTCAAGAATGAACTTCTGCACGGAGACCGTTTTTCCAATACCAGCGATGCCCTTGGTCAGCACAGTTCTAATGGGTATCTCTTGTCCAGATAAGGGTTTAAAGATGTCATTGCAGTTGATTGCAGTGTCTTGTGTAGCATGTGTCCTGGACGCTGTCTCTATCTGCCACACCTCGTGCTCCTCATTAACACCCTCACAGTCCCCCTCTGTGATGTAGAGCTCAGTGTAAATACTGTTGAGCAGGGTGTGTTTTCCAGGCTTGGCAAGCCCTTCATATATACACTCAAACCTCTTCTTCAGCCTAGACTTCAGCTTCTCCCGGACTCTTTCAGCACACGTTTCTGAAAAACAAACTGAGATTTTGGTTCGGTTCAGAACATTCCATTTTTTGGATACATGGTGGAGTCCCTAAAAGTTTCAGTTTAGAACCTTTCCTTTTGAGAGTTTTTGGCACAGCTTCTGGGTGGCTCATTTGGTTAAGGCACCATGCTGAGCCAGTGTCGACTGGCCCGTAGCTCCATAGAGCAATGCATAATTGCTGATTGCATAGCCTAGGGTTTGGCAGGGTTTGGTTAGCTAGGGGTCTGCATTGCATTGCATTGCATGAGCTGATCGGGTGCCCATGGACTGCATATCAAAGGTGCATATGAAAAGCCTTAGTCTTCAGTGTGCAAAGAACCACCAGTGTTCCTCCACGTGTTTCGGAAATAGATTCACGCTCTCCTGAATTGGCAGTGGGATTAGAACATGAATGGATGCAGTTGCAGTCAATAATTGGGGGACAATCCCCCAAGAATCTAATACACCAGGACAGGCCAGGTTTACCATGAATAACAAGGGCTGGGTATCCTGAATGGGGCAGCTGTAGTCTAGGAGGGGTACCTGAATGGGGCAGCTGTAGTCTGGAGGGGTACCCTGAATGGGGCAGCTGTAGTCTAGAGGGGTACCCTGAATGGGGCAGCTGTAGTCTGGAGGGGTACCCTGAATGGGGCAGCTGTACTCTGGAGGGGTACCCTGAATGGGGCAGCTGTAGTCTAGAGGGGTACCCTGAATGGGGCAGCTGTAGTCTAGAGGGGTACCCTGAATGGGGCAGCTGTAGTCTGGAGGGGTACCCTGAATGGGGCAGCTGTAGTCTGGAGGGGTACCCTGAATGGGGCAGCTGTATTCTGGAGAGGTACCCTGAATGGGGCAGCTGTAGTCTGGAGGGGTACCCTGAATGGGGCAGCTGTATTCTGGAGGGGTACCCTGAATGGGGCAGCTGTATTCTGGAGGGGTACCCTGAATGGGGCAGCTGTAGTCTAGAGGGGTACCCTGAATGGGGCAGCTGTATTCTGGAGGGGTACCCTGAATGGGGCAGCTGTAGTCTAGAGGGGTACCCTGAATGGGGCAGCTGTATTCTGGAGGGGTACCCTGAATGGGGCAGCTGTACCTGGAGGGGTACCCTGAATGGGGCAGCTGTAGTCTGGGGGGGGGGGGACCCTGAATGGGACAGATGTAGTCCTGGAGGGGGAGCTTGAATCTGTAGATTTGCTTCAAGAAAGGACCTGTAACTTCTCAAATGAAGTGTTCTAATAACTACTCATTCTTATGCTCTGTATGAATACATTGATGCGTTTTACCATTTTCAGGATCGCTCTCCAATTTTAGAATGAGATCATTTCTTGGAATTTTCTTTAAGATCTCCAGAGTGACCTCCACCATCCTGTTACCATAGGAGCTCTCCATCAATCTGACAACATCTGTCACACCTTTGTCTTCCAGTCGACCTCGTGGAATGGGTCTACATCCTTTCAGTACCTGGTTATTCAAATAAAATGTGAACTTTTTAAATTCTTCTTTTGACAGGTCCTCCAGGATCTCCAGGATCGAGTCAGCCATTAGAGACACCTAATAACAGGAAATAAGGTAGTCAGTAAATCAGGAGCAAATCTTAATCAATTATTATTTTCATTTTTATTCTCTGAACAACTGTACTATCACCCATGAAAAAGTATTTACCCCCTTCCTGATTTGCTCTATTATTTCATTTTTGTCACACTGAAAGGTTTATACAAAAAATTTATAACAATGGTAACAAGTAAACACAAAACACACTTTTAAAATTATTATTTCATTTATTTAATGTACAATTTATCAACCACCCATATCACTTATGTGGAAAGGTAATTGCATCCTTAAAATTGATCACTGGTTGCAGCACCTTTACAATCAATAACTGCAACCAAACGCTTCCTACAATTTGATATCAGTCTGTCACATTGCTGTGGAGGAATTTTAGCCCACTCTTCTTTGGAGAACTGCTTTAATTCAGACAAATTGCTAGGCGTTCTAGCATGAACAGGCATGAACTTCTTGTTTCAAGTCAAGCTACAGCATCTTTATTAGGTTCAAGTCAGGACTTTGACTAGGACACTCAAAAACTTTAATATTGTTTCTTTTCAGCCAGATGTGCACCTGCTTTTGTGTTTTGGAACAAAGTCTTTCTGTATAACCAAAACACACTGTAGAATTCACAGTTCCTTCAATAATGAGTTGTCCAGGTTCCAAGGACGCAAAGTATCCCCACCCCACCGTATTGCCCCCACCATGTTTGGCTGTTGGTATGAAGTGCTGTGAAATGCTGTATTTGCTTTACGCCACACATAATGGGACCCATGTCACCCAAAAGGTTCCGCCTTTGACTGTCCATAGAACATTATCCCAAGGGGCTTGGGGATCACCCAGGTGTGTGAGATGAGCATTGAAGTTTCTCTTGGTTAGCAGTAGTTTCTGCCTTGCTACTTGGCAATGACTCCCATTTCTCTTTCTTATTATGGGGTCATGAACATTGACCTTAGCTGAGGGTAGAGAGGCCTACAGTTGTTCGGATGTTCTTCTGGCATCTTTTATAACTTCCTGGATGCGTTGTCGCTGCACCCTTGGAGAAAGTTTGGCTGGCTAGCCATTCCTGGGAAGATTCGCCACTGTTCGAAGTGTTCTCCATTTGGAGATATTTGCTGTCACTTTGTTTCACTGGGGTCCCAGAGCCTTAGAAATAGCTTTGTAAACCGTTTCCAGACTGATATATTTCAACAACTTTTTATTATCTCTTCTGGAACTTCCTTTGATTGTGGCATAGTGTGCTTGCAGAAACTTTGTGGTGACTACTTGTCTTTGATGGTAAGGATCAATATGAGTGCTGTTTAGATTCAACAAGGCTGGTGGAAATCAAGCCTAGCTGTGTTGAATCAGCGGAATCTATCAATTAAATTTGGTGAATTGGTTGATTAAGTAACTCAGGGAGATTTTTCACATGGGAGATATGGGTGTTTGATAACTTTATTCATTAAATAAATGAAATAATAATTTTAAACATATATTTTGTATTTACTCAATTTCCCTTTGTCTAGTATTACATTTTTTCTTAAGATTTGAAACCAAGTGCAACCAAGTACAATAAATCTGAAATAACAGAAGAAATCAGTAAGGGGGTCAAATACTTACAGTAGCTCATTACCTGTGTTGTTTATTTTATACAGCCTGCTTTGCACATCTTTATTAAGGGCTTGAATCTCTCTGAGGGCACTGTATATATATATATATATATAGTGGGCTCCAGAATTATTGGCACACTTGATAAATATGCACAAAAAATGATTTAAAAAAATGATAAACTAAAAAATAATACAGATATTGACATAAGCTTTATTTTCCATGTGTAAACTAGTGTGCTTGATTAATGATTCATTGGAATCAACCAAAGTCTTACATTTTTAAAATAAAAAAAAATATTTCCCCAAAAAAAAGGTTCCACAATTATTGGCACCCCTGGTTTAATACTTCAGTTTTCCTGTTGAACTTAATGGAAAAAATATTCAGGAGAAACAATGCTTGTAGTATCTACTGCATATCTGGCAGCAGCACGGTGGTTTGAGGCTCATTTGATACCTTGGACCCTTGATGACTTAAAGCCATTTAGACAACAAATGTGTTCCATACTGTATCAGCATAATTTACAGCTGAATCTAGTCCCACCCCCCAATTCCAATAGAGATTTATTCAAATGCAGAGTTTTTGTAAATGTAAAAAACCTGACAATAAGATATCCAGACTCTGATGATGTTGATAGGTCACAGACATCAGGAAGTCATGGCATTCAAAGGATATGCAACCAAATACAAATAGGTCACAGACATCAGGAAGTCATGGCATGCAAAGGATATGCAACCAAATACAAAACATGACTCTTTTATTTGACATTATGTTAATTTGTCTAAAACACTGAAATGGGGGACTACGTATAAAAAGTGCTGTAATTACTACATGGTGAAACCAAAATGTATAAGAATACCCTTTAATAAAAGCTCTGAGTCTGCGCTTTGACCACGTGTGAATTGTTTGATTATAAACATAAAATAAAATATTAAATAAAAAAAAGCAGAAAAATGCAGGTGGTTTTAATGTTGTGGCTGATCGGTGTGTGTGTGTGTATATATATATATATATATATATATATATATATATATATATATATATATATATATATATATATATATATATATAAAAATGGGGGGGGGGGGGGGGGGGGGGGTATAATTTCCTGTAATTTCTACATGGTGATATCAAAATGTAAAAAATGCCCTTTAATAAAAACTGAGAATCTGCACTTTAAATACATGTTAATTTGTTTGACGACAAATCTAAAATTGTGGAGCACAGAGCCAAATCATGAAAAAGTATGTCTTTGTCCCAAACCTAAGCAGCGGACTGATAGTGCCCACCAAAAGTATGGTAACGGTAGACTGAAGTTTGTTATTTTGGCTATATTCTTAAGGCATTTGGATTTCAGATAAAATATGAATAGTATAACTTACGCATATAGGGCACTGTATGATCTGATGGCCTATGATAGTAAGGACATTGTAAAATATGTTCATGTTTACCTAAGCGCACACATTAGGTTTAGCTTATGCTGGTAATGCGACCACAGCTAGGTCTATTAAGTTGTTTCCTCTTTTCTTTATCCGAGATCTTTATACAGCTCTAAGTCATAGATTATACTGAATATGCACTATCCTTCGTTCAGTTTTCAGTTGTAATCGCAGAATGCTCACATCATATTCTGGGGGCACACAGGCTAAAACAGGCTACTTTTCAAGAAAGTAATAGCCTATTTCGCACCAATAATTCGTCGGCAACATGGTGCTTATTTCTGGTAGCTTCACAGAGCTTCCTCCGAAGCAATCGCTATTTGATGTTACCTTGCGATAAAACCATTCATTTCTTCTTTTTAAATTTCTGTTCCTGAAACCGAAAGTGATTGGGCAAGAAGTATACGGACCGGTTCAGTGTGGAGTTATTTTATTTTTTACATAGCCTACTACAGAACTTCGTTAACATATCCTACATCGCACTATTACACCCGCACTAATTTGTAATACAAATTGATCAGTAAGAACAATAATTCAGGATATCGGCATATAACTTATGGCAAGACCTTTTATTATTTAACCAGATTTACATAACAGATAGACTATGCGACATATTCACGTCGCGTCAAAACTCGAATTTAAGTGTGTGCCATATTTCATGTGTCTCTTGTAGTACCATGTCACACATTTAGCAGACCACAACGCTGCATTTATCATAAACGTGTTATCCAGCGGCGTGGTATGTTTTACTGTCCGCTGCGTTTGCATGCCTGTTTTAATCACTGATGTTGTGAAAATAAAAAGGTTACTTACATCCAGTGTTGTCAGGTCACAGAAATATTCCCAGCCCAATGATTTCGGAATCTACCTGCTAGCACCATTTGAACATGTTCAACGATTTAAACGATCACCCCAACGTCGTTTAACATCATCTTAAGGCAGGGGCGGTTCTAGAATGCACTGACTGGGTGAAATATGAGTTGGACTTACATTTCAAATGTAATGAGCACATCCCGCATCGTATAAGTTTTCATTTCCTCATTGTTGTGAGCAGAAACGAAACGAATTGAAGAACCGACAGACAGACGGCTTTTTTTTTTTTTTTTTTTGAGGTTTCATTCTCCATTCATGCAAATGTCTTCTGGAATGTCTTTAGAATAGTTAAGAAGAAGAAAAAACTCAAAACGTTGGGCCTACATCCTAAATAGAACTTAAAATTCTGTATGGAGGATTAGGATATAATTCTTAATTTCACTTCAACAGTTTCATAATATTTAAAGGATTTCTACAACTTTAGCTGTAAATAGATTCAAACAAAAAGTGACGACGCTGAAGTTGGCTCCCGATTTGAAATTTCCGGTCTACCTTAAATCGGTTGCGTTATATGATCGGATGGTTTCGCGGTTTGCAAAGGCTATAATTTGCTTCTAAAAGTGAGATAAAAAATAATAGTAAAAAAAAAAAACTAATTTCAAATCACCACCTTTGTTCAATTTCTCACTTGAGCCTTATTTTGTTACAATCACTTCACATGTCGTTTAAGACGACGCTTTCTGTAATATAGAAATACCAGATACCCAAGTGTCACGAATTTTGTTTTCTCCTTAGAATCTAATCGTCTCAACATTACGTGTGTATGAGAGAACAGGAAATAATGTACATTTGAAATGGTGTGGATGAAATATCACTGCACCATATGGAAATAAAACTCCAAACTGTCTATATAAACAAACACAGTAATAAAATCCAATTGAAAAATTGACATATTAGATAAATATGAAAATTTGGATAAGAATTTCTCTCCAAATGTAAAAGTTCAGAAAATTCTGTCACTTGTTCCTGGCAGAAGGGGTCCTGGTCTACATCCTACCCCATTACTGTAAAATTTTACTGTAGCATTTTTAATAATCCCACTTCAAACATTCCATGTAATCCAATAGACGGCAATTGAAAAATATGAAAGTCTGGATAAGAATTTCTCCCCAAATGTAAAATATGAAAGTTTGGATAAGAATTTCTCCCCCCCCCCCCAAAAAAAAAGAGGTAAAAACAACAGGTCGGGGGTGTCAAAACATTTATATATCCTTCTTACCTGTAATCGTAAATATTACAATATATTGGGAAGTATATTGTAATATTTACGATTACAGGTAAGAAGGATATATAAATGTTTCGACACCCCCAACCTGTTGTTTTTACCTCTTTTGGGGGGGTCCAAGTCTTAATTATGGGGGTCAGACCCCCCCACTTCCACTCATAATACAAACACTGCCCATACCCAAACAGCCTGGAGGAAACCAGCCAGACCAGTTCAGGCCAGTCTACATTACATTACAGGCATTTAGCAGACGCTCTTATCCAGAGCTACTTACACAACTTTTACATAGCATCCATTTATACACCTGGATATATACTGAAGCAATGCAGCTTAAGGGTACAATGGCAGTGTCAAACCTGTGATCTTTAGGTTACAAGGCCAGCTCCTTATCCATTATACTATACTTCCACCCCCAGAAAAGTGCATGAAAAATGCATGCCCAAATGAAACAGTCATTACATCCTTTCAGTTGTGCAAGATCAATTTGCCTACCAGAAGAACTCTTCAACAGGAATTGCCCTGGTAAGAACATGGCAGTTCTTAGCTGATGGCACTGGACTCAGGACACATCCCAGTGATTTGGGTGCAATTAGCTGATATATATGAGGTCATTTCAGAACCCAGAGACGTACCATGGACCCTTAAGTACCTCCATGGAAGCACTCAAAGGGGGCTCGCTAACAATACACACAGCGATTGGACCCAATCAGAGTGCGCTTAGGAGGGGCTTTGACTCCATACTTATTTGTGCTCTATATGAGCTCCATGGGCATGTTCTACAGGTCAGGCCTGGAGTATGGGCATGTTCTACAGGTCAGGCCTGGAGTATGGGTGTGTTCTACAGGTCAGGCCTGGAGTATGGGCATGTTCTACAGGTCAGGCCTGGAGTATGGGCATGTTCTACAGGTCAGGCCTGGAGTATGGTGTTGTACTACAGGTCCAGGGCCTGGAGTATGGGCATGTGTCTTACAGGTCAGGCCTTGGAGTATGGGTGTGTACTACAGGTCAGGCCTGGAGTATGGGCATGTTCTACAGGTCAGGCCTGGAGTATGGGTGTGTTCTACAGGTCAGGCCTGGAGTATGGGCATGTTCTACAGGTCAGGCCTGGAGTATGGGTGTGTTCTACAGGTCAGGCCTGGAGTATGGGCATGTTCTACAGGTCAGGCCTGGAGTATGGGTGTGTTCTACAGGTCAGGCCTGGAGTATGGGCATGTTCTACAGGTCAGGCCTGGAGTATGGGTGTGTTCTACAGGTCAGGCCTGGAGTATGGGCATGTTCTACAGGTCAGACCTGGAGTATGGGTGTGTACTACAGGTCAGGCCTGGAGTTTGGGCATGTTCTACAGGTCAGGCCTGGGGTATGGGTGTGTACTACAGATCAGGGCTAGAGTTTGGGCATGTTCTACAGGTCAGGCCTGGAGTTTGGGTGTGTACTACAGGTCAGGGCTAGAGTTTGGGCATGTTCTACAGGTCAGGCCTGGGGTATGGGTGTGTACTACAGATCAGGGCTGGAGTTTGGGTGTGTTTTACAGATTAGGGCTGGAGTTTGGGTGTGTTTTACAGATCAGGGCTGGAGTTTGGGCCTGTTTTACAGATCAGGGCTGGAGTTTGGGCATGTTCTACAGATCAGGGCTGGAGTTTGGGTGTGTTTTACAGATCAGGGCTGGAGTTTGGGCCTGTTCTGCAGATCAGGGCTGGAGGTTGGGCATGTTCTACAGATCAGGGCTGGAGTTTGGGTTGGGCTGGAGTTTGTTGTTCTACAGATCAGGGCTGGAGTTTGGGCCTGTTCTACAGATCAGGGCTGGAGTTTTTGGCTGTGTTTTACAGATCAGGGCTGGAGTTTGGGCCTGTTCTGCAGATCAGGGCTGGAGTTTGGGCCTGTTCTGCAGATCAGGGCTGGGCCTGTTTGGGCCCTGTTCTGCAGATCAGGGCTGGAGTTTGGGCCTGTTCTGCAGATCAGGGCTGGAGTTTGGGCCTGTTCTGCAGATCAGGGCTGGAGTTTGGGCCTGTTCCTGCTGCAGATCAGGGCTGGAGGATTGGGCCTGTTCTGCAGATCAGGGCTGGAGGTTGGGCCTGTTCTGCAGATCAGGGCTGGAGTTTGGGCCTGTTCTGCAGATCAGGGCTGGAGTTTGGGCCTGTTCTGCAGATCAGGGCTGGAGGTTGGGCCTGTTCTGCAGATCAGGGCTGGAGTTTGGGCCTGTTCTGCAGATCAGGGCTGGAGATTGGGCCTGTTCTGCAGATCAGGGCTGGAGATTGGGCCTGTTCTGCAGATCAGGGCTGGAGTTTGGGCTGTTCAGATCAGGGCTGGAGGTTTGGGCCTGTTCTGCAGATCAGGGCTGGAGTTTGGGCCTGTTCTGCAGATCAGGGTGGAGTTTGGGCCTGTTCTGCAGATCAGGGCTGAGTTTGGGTATGTTGGAGTATGGGACCTTCTTGCACTCTACAGTCAGACTTTATAAGGATAGTGATGAGCCATAAAAGCCTGGCAATCACCTAAACTTTAGCATAAGCTTCATATTTGAAATGTCCCATGTATTATGTGTAACATTTCCCTTTCCTTACCAAAAGTTTATTTCAGAGTATATTCTGTCAAAGTCTTTCTATAATGATGAACGAATGAATGAATGAATTAAAAATGAACCGCCATTAATGCACTGCTCATCATTCAGATGAAAATCAGTGTTTGCCTTTATTAGAATAAGAGAAATGCCAAATCCGAGTAGATTAATGAACATATGAACATGGGCTGCCTTTGAAATGCTGCCTAGTTTCCTTATCTTGTTTTATTGTGATGAACTGAGCTTTGGGGGGGGGGGGGGGGGGGGGGGGGGGGGGGGGGGGGGGGGGTTGGGGGGGGGGGGGGGGGGGGGGGGGGGGGGGGGGGCAGGTGGTGATATTTTATTATATCATCAGAATTTAACATAGACTTACTGACGTTAACAAAGTGGGGGTCGGGGGGTGGGGGTCCTGCCCACACATTTACTAAATGTTTCCTTCCTTCCTTAGTTGTATTTGCACCTCAACTTTTCTGTTACACTTTCAATTACCTTCTTGACTTTCCCAGTAATGGCGGCCAGCTAACCCCTTCCAGGCCACAGGCAGAGTGGGAGCACAGGATGACTGAAGACTGCCTTGTTAAAGATGGCAGCCCAGGTCTTCGGACAGAACAAGGCCATTAGTCAGAAGGCAATTCGCCATTCTCTGAGTAGAGAGGTGTGGGGCTGAGGGGTGTGGCCAAGTGGGCGTGGCTCAGGCTGAAGTGTCAAAAAGTCTCCCAATCATTTCTTCAACCTGCTCTGGTCGATACTTCAGGTACTTGTCCAGGTTTTTGGTAAATGATACGTTGGCATATCTGAGTGGGAAACATAATTATTAAGACTTTTTTTAAATGGCCATTTTTTTTCTCGGTTTTATGTGCTATTTGCACAAGAGGCAGGTAACGAAGAAACACAATGAGCAAACTGATAAATATGCCCTCCGTTCTGTATTTTTGGAGAAATATGCGTTTTAAAAAATTCATCGTCCTATTTTCAACCGGTTGAGAAAGTTGTCATTTTTCTACGTCACGAATATAGTAACCACCCCCATTTCCACGCCCCGTGGAAAATCTGACAGGGCACACCGTCCATAGTTTGCGCCGCTGGCTTACAGGCAAGACAATGCAAATATTTGACTAACGTTAGGTTCACTTAAATTAGAGTGCCTTTAGATTATTTCTGGTTATATTCATTTAGCTAGCTAGCTAACGTTAGCTAGCTAGGAGGTTTGCTTTCATAAGGCAATGTTATCGATAACGTTAGCTTGCTAGTTTGCTTTTATGAGGACGTTATAGTTGTGCTTTTATCTTAACTTGGCTAGCTAGATAGCAAAAAATTATAATTGGATATAAGTCAACGTCCTTACCTTAGCTATCTATCGATACTTGATATACTACTAAGGTGGCTAGCTTGTGAAAATTCAGTCTCCCAAAAAGCGCGTATCATGGGGGTCGCTATGGTAACGGGGCACGGTCTGTCAATCATAGCTAACTGACAGTTCTCATTTCCATGCCCAGACGGTTCGGGTGAATTTTTATAGTGGGAAATTTAGGCTTAGAAAAATACTTTTTAAAGTACATTGAAATGACTGAATAATAAAAAAAGTATGCACATTTGTTTTGTTGTTGCCTAAAGACAACTGGGAAGTGTCACGTTCAACCACCATGGTACTCCTTTAAGACTTTTTTTAAATGGCCATTTTTTTTCTCATTTGAGTTACCCAAGTGGACAGGTAACTGTGTCTCACCTGTGTGGAGACAGGTCAGTGTTTCTCATGTGTATGTGTACAGGTGTGTCTCACCTGTGTACAGACAGGTAAATGTTTCTCATGTACATGTGTTCAGGTGTGTCTCAGATGTACAGACAGGTAAATGTTTCTCATGTGTATGTGTACAGGTGTGTCTCACCTGTGTGCAGACAGGTAAATGTGTCTCACCTGTGTACAGACAGGTCAGTGTTTCTCATGTACATGTGTATAGGTGTGTCTCAGGTGTACAGACAGGTAAATGTGTCTCACCTGTGTACAGACAGGTCAGTGTTTCTCATGTACATGTGTACAGGTGTGTCTCAGGTGTACAGACAGGTAAATGTGTCTCACCTGTGCAGGAAGCCTCTGTAGGCTTCAGACACGACTGTCTTCTGGACCTGGCGGAGGGTGTCACGCTGCTGCTTGTCTGGAATGGCCCACGCCTTCTGGACCTTACACAGCTCATCCAGCCCATCATTAAATCCCTGCGAGAGGTCAAAGTTCAACCCTGAACCCTGCTGGGGCCTGCAGTGTGCATCTGCATGGGGGGGGGGGGGGGGGGGGGGGGGGGGGGCAGTTCCTGCTTCCTGACTGTACTAGACCAGCAGGAACACCCCCCGGTTCTGGGGTGGAGGCCGTCATGCACGGTCGTCAGGACAACGGAAAACTCACCTTGAACTTGTCTTTTATCTGCTGTCGCTCTTTGTCTTTCAGCTGAAGGAGAGAAAGAAAGGACAGGTGATCTAAACTAACATCAAGTGTGAGCTACAGCGTGTGAGCTCACTCTGATTGGTGCTCCACCGGGTTCTCCTCCACAGGGTGGGGCTCCCGTGGTGACCTGCTGTACACTCAGGTGACAGGTGGACAGGTGAGCGGACTCACCTTCTGGCCCGGCTGGACATTGGGTGTGTTCCTGTCCATCAGGTACTCAATCACCCTCCACCAGCTGTGAAACAGGAAGGTCAAAGTTAAAAATTCCCCAACAGCTGATTCACCATGCCCCATGTTACCCTGATCAGAATCCTGTGAGGCTGAAAATGACCTCACTCTACCCAGAATCCTGTTTGGATGAGCCCTCCAGTTGATTAACCAGTGCATTATGCTGCCCTCTATGTGCACGAATATAAATAACAAGTCAGTGGGAGGGAGGGGTCTCACCTGCGCTGGTACACCTGTACCTGCTGCTCAATCAGCTCCTGGTACGAGCTCTCCACCTGCTTATGAGTGACGGCCACCAACTGAATCAGCTCTGACCTGCAGAGATCAGTCACTGTGAGCAGACACAGCACACCTGTCTGACCTGCAGAGATCAGTCACTGTGAGCAGACACAGCACACCTGTCTGACCGGCAGAGATCAGTCACTGTGAGCAGACACAGCACACCTGTCTGACCGGCAGAGATCAGTCACTGTGAGCAGACACAGCACACCTGTCTGACCTGCAGAGATCAGTCACTGTGAGCAGACACAGCACACCTGTCTGACCGGCAGAGATCAGTCACTGTGAGCAGACACAGCACACCTGTCTGACCGGCAGAGATCAGTCACTGTGAGCAGACACAGCACACCTGTCTGACCGGCAGAGATCAGTCACTGTGAGCAGACACAGCACACCTGTCTGAGCGGCAGAGATCAGTCACTGTGAGCAGACACAGCACACCTGTCTGAGCGGCAGAGATCAGTCACTGTGAGCAGACACAGCACACCTGTCTGACCGGCAGAGATCAGTCACTGTGAGCAGACACAGCACACCTGTCTGACCGGCAGAGATCAGTCACTGTGAGCAGACACAGCACACCTGTCTGACTGAGCAGAGATCAGTCACTGTGAGCAGACACAGCACACCTGTCTGACTGAGCAGAGATCAGTCACTGTGAGCAGACACAGCACACCTGTCTGACCGGCAGAGATCAGTCACTGTGAGCAGACACAGCACACCTGTCTGACCGAGCAGAGATCAGTCACTGTGAGCAGACACAGCACACCTGTCTGACCGGCAGAGATCAGTCACTGTGAGCAGACACAGCACACCTGTCTGACCGGCAGAGATCAGTCACTGTGAGCAGACACAGCACACCTGTCTGACCGGCAGAGATCAGTCACTGTGAGCAGACACAGCACACCTGTCTGACCGGCAGAGATCAGTCACTGTGAGCAGACACAGCACACCTGTCTGACCGGCAGAGATCAGTCACTGTGAGCAGACACAGCACACCTGTCTGACCGGCAGAGATCAGTCACTGTGAGCAGACACAGCACACCTGTCTGACCGGCAGAGATCAGTCACTGTGAGCAGACACAGCACACCTGTCTGACCGGCAGAGATCAGTCACTGTGAGCAGACACAGCACACCTGTCTGACCGGCAGAGATCAGTCACTGTGAGCAGACACAGCACACCTGTCTGACCGGCAGAGATCAGTCACTGTGAGCAGACACAGCACACCTGTCTGACCGGCAGAGATCAGTCACTGTGAGCAGACACAGCACACCTGTCTGACCGGCAGAGATCAGTCACTGTGAGCAGACACAGCACACCTGTCTGACCGGCAGAGATCAGTCACTGTGAGCAGACACAGCACACCTGTCTGACCGGCAGAGATCAGTCACTGTGAGCAGACACAGCACACCTGTCTGACCGGCAGAGATCAGTCACTGTGAGCAGACACAGCACACCTGTCTGACCGGCAGAGATCAGTCACTGTGAGCAGACACAGCACACCTGTCTGACCGGCAGAGATCAGTCACTGTGAGCAGACACAGCACACCTGTCTGACCGGCAGAGATCAGTCACTGTGAGCAGACACAGCACACCTGTCTGACTGAGCAGAGATCAGTCACTGTGAGCAGACACAGCACACCTGTCTGACTGAGCAGAGATCAGTCACTGTGAGCAGACACAGCACACCTGTCTGACTGAGCAGATCACACACAGCACACCTGTCTGAACAGGTCAGATCAGGGGAAGCATGTTGTGGCTGGTCTGTGCGATCATATTTCTCCAGGGACTAAAGGATGTAGCTGCATTTAGAGCAAAACTCACTTCTCCAGGGACTTAAGGATGTAGTTGTAGTTGTTGAGTAGGAAGATGGCGCTCAGAGCAGAGTACTCGTACACCTTAGACTTGCTGAGCAGGTTCAGTTGCAGGTTTCCCAGGGCTTTACCTGAAAACCAAACACAACTCACCTTGTGAACTACACCCACCAAACACAACTCAGCTGTGTGAACTACACCCACTAAACACAACTCAGCTGTGTGAACTACACCCACCAAACACAACTCAGCTGTGTGAACTACACCCACTAAACACAACTCAGCTGTGCGAACTACACCCACCAAACACAACTCAGCTGTGTGAACTACACCCAGTAAACACAACTCAGCTGTGTGAACTACACCCACCAAACACAACTCAGCTGTGTGAACTACACCCGTCAAACACAACTCAGCTGTGTGAACTACACCCACCAAACACAACTCACCTGTGTGAACTACACCCACCAAACACAACTCAGCAGTGTGAACTACACCCACCAAACACAACTCAGCTGTGTGAACTACACCCATCATACACAACTCACCTGTGTGAACTACATCCATCATACACAACTCACCTGTATGAATTACACCCACTAAACCAAACACAACTCAGCTGTGTGAACTACACCCACCAAACACAACTCAGCAGTGTGAACTACACCCACCAAATACAAATCACCTGTGTGAACTACTCCCATCATACACAACTCACCTGTGTGAATTACACCCACTAAACCAAACACAACTCACCTGTGTGAACTACACTAACTAAACCAAACTCAATTCACCTGTTTGAACTACACCGACCAAACCAAACTCAATGCATGTAAGTGGATGTGTGTGTGTGTGTGTGTATGCATGTGAAAAAACTCCTGCAGGAATATGAGGTTCTTACATATGTATGCACTGAGGACTCTCCGGCCAAACTCAGAACTGCAGGAACTTGCAGACGAGCTGCTCTCTGAAACTGAGAAATTTAATCGTTAAAACCTGCAATTGCACATCAGTCTCACTCAAGATGTGCAAGTGTGTGTTTGTACCAGACACAGACAGTAATAATGGGAACTGTGGGGGTTTTTGCTGGTCCTCTGGCTGCAGGTTAAAGTTGTGTTTAAATGGGAAACGCAGCTCTACCTTGGGAAGCCAACATGGCGCCAGCTGTTTCCTGGAAATCCAGCAACTGCTGAAGGAACAGAATGGCCTAGAGAAGGGAAACCATACTGTGAGAAACACACTCAAACACACACTCACACATACACACTCACACACACACACACACACACTTACGTTGCTGGTCAGTTCGTGCACAGTGCCGTCTTTGGGCATGTTGTACTCCTTGTCTGGGTCATTCTGTGAGGGGAGAGGGTGGGTGAGTGAGAGAGAACTGGCTAGAGGGCGCTAGAGAGCTGCATCTGTCACAGTCCCGCACTTTCTAACATGCACCCATCACAATACAAAACAGCAAGGCTACAGCTAAAACAAAGAGTCACATTTGAGATACCATGGTTTACATATTGCTCTTGTGATTCTGTACAGATACCACTGTTGTCCACACACACACACACACACACACACACACTAACTCACGCACACAAACACACACACAACACACACACACACACACACAATGGCTTGCTGTACCTTGATA
Organism: Anguilla japonica; assembly: GCA_025169545.1. NCBI lineage: Eukaryota > Metazoa > Chordata > Actinopteri > Anguilliformes > Anguillidae > Anguilla > Anguilla japonica. The sequence continues at coordinate 78,189,888 of CM045884.1, forward strand.
CTGTCGGCAAACTCCTCCAGTGCTTTGGCCCCGATGGTCTCCATGGAGACGATGAGGGTGGGCAGCTTGTTCTTGGTACTTGCGGCAGTGCCCTGGGAACAGTGACCGCATTACTCATACACTGACCCCAGATCAGCCCAGATCAGCTGTAAGAGACTGCATTACTCATACACTGATCCCAGATCAGCCGTAAGAGACTGCATTACTCACACACTGATCCCAGATCAGATATAACAGACTGCATTACTCACACACTGATCACAGATCAGATATAAGAGACTGCATTACTCACACGCTGATCCCAGATCAGATATAACAGACTGCATTACTCACACACTGATCCCAGATCAGATATAAGAGACTGCATTACTCACACGCTGATCCCAGATCAGATATAAGAGACTGCATTACTCACACAGCTACTGATTACTCACACACTGATCACACATCAGCTATAAGAGACTGCATTACTCACACACTGATCACAGATCAGATATAAGAAACTGCATTACTCACACACTGATCCCAGATCAGCTATAAGAGACTGCATTACTCACACACTGATCAAAGATCAGATACAAGAGACTGCATTACTCACACACTGACCCCAGATCAGCCGTAAGAGACTGCATTACTCACACACTGATCCCAGATCAGCCGTAAGAGACTGCATTACTCACACACTGATCCCAGATCAGCCGTAAGAGACTGCATTACTCACACACTGATCCCAGATCAGCTGTAAGAGAGTGCATTACTCACACACTGATCCCAGATCAGCCATAAGAAACTGCATTACTCACACACTGACCCCAGATCAGCCATAAGAGACAGCATTAATCATACAGTGACCCCAGATCCCACACTGATCAGTGTGCAGTAGAACTCCAGTGCTGTTACCTGCAGTGTGCAGTAGAACTCGTGTGTTACCTGCAGTGTGCAGTAGAACTCCAGTGTGTTACCTGCAGTGTGCAATAGAACTCCAGTGCTGTTACCTGCAGTGTGCAGTAGAACTCCAGTGTGTTACCTGCAGTGTGTTACCTGCAGTGTGTTACCTGCAGTGTGCAGTAGAACTCCAGTGTGTTACCTGCAGTGTGCAGTAGAACTCCAGTGCTGTTACCTGCAGTATGCAGTAGAACTCCAGTGTGTTACCTGCAGTGTGCAGTAGAACTCCAGTGTGTTACCTGCAGTGTGCAGTAGAACTCCAGTGTTACCTGCAGTGTGCAGTCGAAGTCTGGTTTGCTCTGCTTCAGGTGCCGCAGGATGGGGAAGATGGTGAGCACAGCGGAGTAGTCATGGCGCCCGATGGCCCGCCTGGCAGCTGCCACAATGCCCTCTCCCTCCAGCATCAGGCTGTCAAGGGCCTCCTGTCAGCCAGTAATACTATTATTATTAAATAGTAAATGGACTGCATTTATATAGCGCTTTTATCCAAAGCGCTTTGCAATTGATGCCTCTCATTCACCCATTCACACACACACAAACAGTGAAAGGCTGCCATGCAAGGTACCAATCAGCTCGTATTGTCGTATGATTTCTTCTGTAACTCCATACTACCACCGAAGTACATTATTTTCCAATAACGGGACAGCCCGGAGGGGTTTATTCCACTTATACAACGGGTTACCAACAATGACTATATATGGTTACTTTAGTATTTATTGATTTTTATCCGTGGCCGTTTGGGCATATTATTTTACCATTGTCAAGCAAAATTCTCGTTGGTAGTTCGACTTGGACTGCTGTTATGCAACAAACAGGATATAACAGGCCAATATACAGATTGTAACTGTTTTATATCCTCTCAAACACATTCATTATGTTTATGCGAACATTCACTTTCATGTCTTGACATCCGAGGTGACAGAATGCATTCACATTCGTAACTGGTAACAACATTCATAGCAGAAAACATGCACACGTCGTAAACAATTTGCTGTTGAATTGATTCATTCGACTCTCGTCGTCATTTCAATATAATCGCAAAATGACAAGAATAAATAGAATGAAAACTCGGACGTTTAATATTTTAAAGGTTCCGACTTAAGCAATGATGGGTAAATTGATGGGCAAGCTGTGGTAACCCCCCCCCCCCAGATGACCCCTGGGTAACCTCTGCCCTCTGACCTGTATGAGGGAGTCGAAGGTCTTCTTCTGGTGGTGCTCTGGGATGATGTGGCCCAGGAGGGAGGATTCGCTCTGGGCTAACTTCACGAACGCGCTGACACAGTAGATGTATGAGTCGATCTCCACGTCCTGCATGTCATCCTTCCCTGGGGCAGGGGGGGGGGGGTGTCAGACAGGGGCCTCCGAACCCAACCCCACCATCCCACCACCACCACCATCACTAAAAGAGTGTTTTATCATCTGCTCTTATTAACCAGTTTGAATGTAATTAAGTGGCTGCGCATGGTTGTCTGTCTGTCAATCACAGACAAACACCGGCCACCCAGCACAGCCAATCACAGACACACACCGGCCACCCAGCACAGCCAATCACAGACAAACACCGGCCACCGACCACCCAGCACAGCCAATCACAGACACACACCGGCCACCCAGCACAGCCAATCACAGACAAATACCGGCCACTGACCACCCAGCACAGCCAATCACAGACACACACCGGCCACTGACCACACAGCACAGCCAATCACAGACACACACTGGCCACCCAGCACAGCCAATCACAGACACACACCGGCCACCCAG
>CM045884.1:78197599-78235099 GCA_025169545.1 Anguilla japonica
AACTCCACAGCTTTCTGGATCTTAGCCATGCAGACAAGATATTCATCCAGCCTACCTGAAGGTCTGACACACACATACATGCGTGCGCACACACACACACACACACACATACGCGCGTGCGCACACACATACGCACGCGCACACACACACGTATGCGCGCGCACACACACACACATACGCGCACACACGCACACACACACACACACACACACACACACACGTACGCGCACACACACACATGCACACACACATACGCACGCACGCACACACGTACGCACAATTACTCACAGACACACACACACACGTACGCACACATAGTCATACACACACACACACACAAGCACGCACACGTACGCACGCGCACACACATACACATATAGGCCCATCATGATGGATAATTAGTCAAAACGATTAAATTACATTACAGGCATTTAGCAGACACTCTTATCCAGAGCGTACAACAAAGTGTATAACCATAGCCAGGAACAAGTGTGTTGAAAACCCTAGAGGGAAGTACAGTTCCAAGTGCAGGGAATGACCACATAGTTTAACTTGGACCCTGTAGGTTAATCTAATTAACACAACAAAAACAGACTATGTAAATAAAACAAGCAATAGTTGAGTAAATTTACTCAATTTACATTGCATCAATTTATACAGCTGGATATATACTGAACCAATGCAGGTTAAGTACCTTGCTCAAGGGTGCAACGGCAGTGTCCTACCCAGGAATTGAACCTTAGACCTTTAGGTTACAAGACCAGCTCCTTACCCATTACACTACACTGCCGCTAAATGCCTGTTTCAACTTATATTTTGCTGCTGCAAATATCAACATACTGTGATGGTTTAAAAATTTTTTTACAACCACAGCTGCCCTTTTCCACCCAGGAGCTGCACTTTAGTGTAGATCCAGGTCAGAGGTCAGTAGTTAGGGTCAGTAATCAGAGGTCAGTAGTTAGAGTCAGTAGTTAAGGTCAGTGTCCTTATCCCTGCTCCTAACCACTGCTTCACATAAATTCTATACACAATTTTTGTGCTGCTACTTTAGTGTTACTTTCATCACATTTTGTAACACATTACTTTCATTACTTTTGTGTTACAAATACGCAATTTGTGTGTTACAAAGGGTGACTTCTTAATTCAGGCTGTATTGAAAGTAACACAAAATGTGTTGTCCTTAGACATGGAGATGTACAAAAAAAAAACATATTGCATGTTGTTATTAGCACATCTGTTAGAGAGTACAGCTGGCACTGAGATTCACACAGACACCATAGGTCCATAACTACAGAAGCAATGACCCCCAACCCCACTGCTCCAGCCACTGACCCCTCCCTGACGACCCTGTCTGCGTCCTTGGCCACGTGGTAGTAGCTTATCACGTGATCCAGGGAGGACAGGGTGCGGTCCACGTTGTCCTGCAGCCGCTGCAGGTTCTCAGTCTGCGTGTGCACGGGGATGATGGCGTTCTCCAGCTGCACGAGGCGACTCTCGAAGGAGGACAGGATGGTGACCTCGAGGGACATGGGCCGACGATACGCAAGTTAATACAACAGCGCCCTCTAGTGGATATATTCGACACGCTGAGAACCATACTACCATTCAAGGAGACGTTGTCTGGGGGATTACATTTTTCATTATTATCAATTTGTAATGTCGGAAATTACAATTAATGCATGTTTTTTGGCCATTATCACTTAGGCCTACTTTATAAAACGCGCACAGAAGAACATTAACTTAAGACCCAGCTACTCCAAGGAGGCGTGGTATACAAGACCTCGAAACTTTCCTGGTAAGTGTGACTAACCTACCAAAAATAACATCGCATAAAGATTGAGCCCTCTCTCGTTCATCGGTTGCTTACCATTCCTCTGGTCAGCTGATCGCTTTTCTCTAAGTTTTCACGAATAAATGTCAGCATGTCTTGTTCCTACAAGAGTGAAACGAAAACTGATGATACAGTAACAATTTGGTTTTACTTCCCAATAGTGTGATGTAAAGGGAACGGAATAGCAGGTCTGTTGTTGGAAACTTTTTTTCCAAAGAGAAGACAGTCGGCTACAAGACAACTGCCCAAAATGTTTTTAAAGTACACTCACAAAACATTTTCAAGAACTGGCATTTTAAAATATCTTAATAATCTTTCCCTGAATATCTGCCTTTCCATATTTTCACGCAGCTAAAATTACTGAAATAATCTGGCTCAAAGTGTTTGTGAACAAGTTTCAAGTGCAATTGCTTTAGTCAGCATGAAATGTTGTGAGACGTATTCTCCGCAGCTGCCCTGTTCCAGATCCAGGGAATAACACACGACACGACCCCCCAGCCGCCGTTCAGCCCGCCACTGACCTGCTCTAGTTTCGCCTCAATCTCCCTTCTCCGCGCGGACGCGTCCTCGGTCGGAATCATTCTTCGCTTTAATTCGGGCTCGCTCCAGCTACACGTCGAAAACTTCTTTTACTTTAATCTCGGTGCTGAACGCCGGTCCTAAATCACTCATGACCGCCCGCGAGACCCCCAGCCTTGCTTCGTTTCCCGTTACACCCGCGTGACTATTTCCACCCACCATGTGTGTTGTGGCCAACAGGAATTCAAGTTTAGCCGTGGACACGGAACAGCGTCATAAAGCACGTAATTACCGACTACAGAATGCAGTTACAATGCGCTGAAAGCACTGTCAACCGAGCGCGTCACAGATTTACCACCTTTAAATTCATAATGTAAGCTTATTTAAATGCTATTTTTTCGTCGCCTCATTCACTTTCCGCTAGATGTCGCTATATGAACGCCTCAAGACAACGTTGTAACGAATCAAACACACAGCGAAAGTCGGTCGGTGTCCTGCTAAATGACGCGACTGGAAATTATGCGTAATAAAAAAGTTTGAGACTATTTTACGAAGTCGCACTAACTACTATTACTCTCCCTCTCAAAGGCTGAGAAGCACGATCAAACCACAAGTCTCCCACAATAAATCGCACAGTGGCCAGAACGTTTACATAAATAAATCTGTACAAAGCTCTTTTTATTGCAATGCATCACCAGAAATGTACAAATACATCAATTATGTGGTGATCTGAAAACTATTTCTGCCATATATTCAAATAGGAGAACATAAATATGCTAACATAAGACAAATTCAAATCAAAACTAAAATCAGGAAACCCAGGAGTGTACGTGTAAATACAGAATTATAGCAAACCTGTGGAGTTTGCATGAGTCCTGGCCCTAATATTTAGGCCGGCCAGAATTCAACATTCTTTAAATCATAAGCACTAGCGTTTTAAATGCTGCTCACCTCCACAGGCCTCATCACCGCGGAAGCTCCCAGGCCTCCCAATCCCATTAAAATAAAATCACACAATCAAAAACAAAACTGTATCCTGGCAAAACAACCATAACAGCATGTCCAGTCATCTTTCATAAATGTAATTAAGGTTAGAGAAAAAAGGAGTTTCTCCTTTTACAAAATGAGTTTTGTAAGAAAGGGAGTATAATTTTTAGCATTAGAATTAATGCAGACATTAACGCAGCTCCTGAAAGGTCTTCCTAGGACTCTTCTGGTTTAGCCATGGCCTGTCGGAGAAGAGAAGAGAACACAAGTTCAGCGGCACATGCACCACACAAGCCTTCTGCACCAGCAGCACACACAGCGCAGCCACCTGCCTTCATTACAGGCATCAACAACGAAGTCTGCGAAGCCTTTGGAATTACCTGGATTTCTGCATTAATTACTCATTAAATGTGGTCTGATCTTCATCGACGTCACAGTAATGGACTAACACAGTCTGTCTTCACCTGTCTACAGAACACCTGTGATGTATGACAGAGCTAAGCACTGCTGAGCCAAAGGACACACATGTACATGAGCACATGCACTCTCTCACATACACACGCACGCACACTCACATACACACGCACACACACTCTCTCACCTACACACGCACGCACGCACGCACACGCACTCTCACATACACACGCACACACGCACACACACTCTCTCACCTACACACGCACGCACGCACACACGCACTCTCTCACATACACACACGCACGCACGCACACACTCTCACACGCACGCACACACGCACACACTCTCTCACACACGCACGCACGCACGCACACTCTCTCACACGCACGCACACACACAGGCACGCACGCACACTCTCTCACACACACGCACCTGTTTAAAGAACTGTCGGCCGAGGTAGCTGGTGGCAACGTTCCGCAGGCTGGTTCTGGCCCCCACTTTGCAGCGTACGTAACCATAGAGATTAGCCCCCTGCAGCACCACCCCCATGATCACCACTGCCTGCAAGGAACAAGCAACATGCACACTTACTGCTCCCTCTAGTGGTGTGGAGAATAGTGCTTCAAATAACACTTACTGCTCCCCCTAGTAGTGTGGAGGATAGTGCTTAAAATTACACTTACTGCTCCCCCTAGTGGTGTGGAGGATAGTACTCAAAATCACACTTATTGCTCCCCCTAGCGGTGTGGAAGATAGTGCTCAAAATCACACTGACTGCTCCCCCTAGTGTTGGGCAGTGAACAAATTAACTTTTTTTACTTGGTAGCGATGGTGCTCCCAAACTCATGCAGTTAGGAGCACTGTCACGCCCCTCCTCCTCAGGTGGGGGCGCCGGCCGTTTGGAGGCCTGTGTATTCTTGTTTCAGGTAATTGAGAGCACCTGTGGTGGTGCCCATTAAAAGGAGCCTGGGGTCGGCTTCTCAGGAGGGGCTTTATTTTTCTATGCTAAATAACACCATGCTAAATAACAAAATAACTGTAAAATATAAAAGGTGAAATCAAGACACGGCCGTGGTCCCAAGGTGAGGAGAAAATTATTATGAAAATAATTCGGTTTGCGGCTGCATATTTTTAAACATGGCGGTTGAAAATAAGCGCTTGCGCTTTAGTTCCGGTACTTTTAGAAAGTACTACCCCCCGAGCAGGAACTTTTTTAGGGGTAAAATAAAGCCCCCGGAACTAAATTTAGACCCTAGTTCCTGCGGTGGAAACGCACTGAGTTCCTCAAAAGGTTCCTAGTTCCGGGGAAAAGTTCCTGCGGTGGAAACGCGGCTTATGACCATGAAATGCATTTCTTGTACGTCGCTTTGGATAAAAGCGTCTGCCAAATAAATGTAATGTAATGTATTTTATATTGAACAATGAACAGCAGTTTATATCTCTTCGCAGTTAAGAGTTACACGATTTGTAAATGAATATTAACACATGGGATCCTAGTCTAGGTACACTTGGATTTAAGTTATTATACAGTTTGAGTAGCAGGGCTTCTGAATATCTCCTCCCAGGCCCATAATGGGGCACTGAATACAGTCTTTATTTTTAAAAATAATTAAAAATAATTATAGGTTTCGCAAATCAGTCAAAGGTTGTGAAAGCTTTTACTTTTGGTCCTCTTCTTCTAGATGATTGAGGTCATTGTGTCACCACAGAACCTGCAGTGTACTTAACTATCCTACTCGATTAGAATTAATTCAGCAAAGCCTATTGTATGGCTACTCTATCTGCATACAGGCAAAAATACCTGCATGAAACTTAAACAACTCTCCATAATTCCATTCTAAAGTTACATGAGACGAGCATCAGCTGGTTTGAGTGCTAATAGGCTATTTCAGAGCTCCGGTTTAGCTGCACTGGTGCAACTAACCTTTAATTGATAATGATACAGTCACATCAGAGGCTGTGAAAAAATCCACAAATATTATCCTTCCAGGACAAGTCATTTCAGACACCTTTGTAACTCTGTTGTGGAGCTAATATGTAGTGAGCGAAAAACCATTGTTTGTTTTAGTCACTGGCGTAAGGATGATGGGCAGAAGCAGTAAAATTGTGAAAAAAACACAAATCATCCTCAGCGAAATGCAACGGTCTGAAATCATTTGGTTGCTGAATTATGAAATCACGAGGCTATGAAATTTAATGCGCATAACTGTAATTGTAGCGTAGGCTAATAGAAATTAATAAAAAATGTCACGTCATAAATTTACAACGCATGCCATTCAGAATGCGATTATAATTTCCAAATGTTTGGTCTTACCAAAAAAACAAAGTCATCCATGACTGAATTTGAGTAGTGAACTTGAATAACGAACAGAAAACTGTCTTTACCGCAATGTTTCTAAGCTGGGTTTGACCTGTGACCTGTGACCCGCGACCTCCTCTCCACACTGCTGGCACAGCACACAGCGCATTCGGCCCGCGGCGAGCGTTCTGACTCACCAGCCACTTGATCTTGAAGGAGAAGAGGGTGCTGAAGGCGAAGATGACCCAGATGACGGGGCACACCACCAGGCCCAGCCAGAAGACCCGAGACTCTGCGTCCGAGGGCGGGCTCTTCCCGCTGCCCTGCCGGAGAGAGACAGGAAACTCCCACTTTTTACACCATCCTGTGATTCCGCCACAGCATCTCTAAGCAGAAATGAACTTGTGCGCACCTGTGATAGGTGTGTGTGTGTGTGTGTGTGTGTGAGACAGAGAGAAACAGAACAGCTCTGCGCACCTGTGATAGGTGTGTGTGTGTGTGTGTGTGAGACAGAGAGAAACAGAACAGCTCTGCACACCTGTGATAGGTGTGTGTGTGTGTGTGTGTGTGTGTGTGTGTGTGAGACAGAGAGAAACAGAACAGCTCTGCGCACCTGTGATAGGTGTGTGTGTGTGTGTGTGTGTGTGTGTGTGTGTGTGTGTGAGACAGAGAGAAACAGAACAGCTCTGCGCACCTGTGATAGGTGTGTGTGTGTGTGTGTGTGTGTGTGTGTGTGAGACAGAGAGAAACAGAAGAGCTCTGCACACCTGTGATAGGTGTGTGTGTGTGTGTGTGTGTGTGTGTGTGTGTGTGTGTGAGACAGAGAGAAACAGAACAGCTCTGCGCACCTGTGATAGGTGTGTGTGTGTGTGTGTGTGTGTGTGTGTGTGAGACAGAGAGAAACAGAAGAGCTCTGCACACCTGTGATAGGTGTGTGTGTGTGTGTGTGTGTGTGTGTGTGTGAGACAGAGAGAAACAGAAGAGCTCTGCACACCTGCTCAAAACCCTAAATCAACACAGAGCAGCTCAAAACCCTTAATCAACACAGAGCAGCTCAAAACCCTAAATCAACACAAGAGAAGCCGCAGAAGATGGGGGCGGGCCTACCTTTCGGGACTCGAACATCCATTGGCTCTTGCCGTCATCGTCCACCTGATTCCACCAGCGCAAGCCCACCATCAGCCGGCCAGTAATGTTCTGCAGGAGCAAAGGAAACACTGACACACAGCACTGACCAGCTCAACTGCCCCAAACACTGACACTCAGCACTGACCAGCTCTACTGCCCCACACACTGACCAGCTCTAATGTCCCAAACACTGACACACAGCACTGACCAACTCTACTGCCTCAAACACTGACACATAGCACTGACCAACTCTACTGCCTCAAACACTGACACACAGCACTGACCAGCTCTACTTCCCCAAACACTGACACACAGCACTGACCCTGCTCTACTGCCCCAAACACTGACACACAGCACTGACTCGACTCTACTGCCCCAAACACTGACACACAGCACTGACCAGCTCTACTACCCCAAATACTGACACACAGCACTGACCCGACTCTACTGCCCCAAACACTGGCACACAGCACTGACCAGCTCTACTGCCCCAAACACTGACAAACAGCACTGACCAGCTCTACTGTTCCAAACATTGACACACAGCACTGACCAGCTATACTGCCACAAACACTGACACACAGCACTGACCCAGCGCTACTGCCCCAAACACTGACACACAGCACTGACCCAGCTCTACTGCCCCAAACACTGACACACAGCACTGACCTGCTCTACTGCCCAAACACTGACACACAGCACTGACCTGCTCTACTGCCCCAAACACTGACACACAGCACTGCCCCAGCTCTACTGCCCAAAACACTGATATACAGCACTGACCAGCTCTACTGTCCCAAACACTGACACACAGCACTGACCTGCTCTACTGCCCCAAACACTGACACACACAACACTGACCCAGCTTAACAGCCTCAAACACTGACACACAGCACTGACCTGCTCTACTGCCCCAAACACTGACACACAGCACTGACCCAGCTCAACAGCCTCAAACACTGACACACAGAACTGCCCCAGTTCAACTGACACACAGCACTGTCCAGCTCTGAAGGGTGGGTGTGTGTGTGTGTGTGTGTGTGTAAGTATGTGTGTGCATGATGGACCTCTGATCTTAAAAAAAAAAAAAAAAAAAAAAAAAAAAAAAAAAAAAAAAAAAAAAAAAAAAAAAAAAAAAAAAAAAAAACGCACACAGGTGTTGGTGTTTCTGATAGGAAGTCCAGCCCACCTTAACGGTCCAGAAGTCAGAGGAGAGAAGGAGGATGATGGTGACCATGCAGGCGATGAAGCTGCTGCTCAGAACCTCACACAGCAGATACACCAGGATGGCGCTGACCCGGAAGAACAGGTGGAAAAAGCAGGCCAGCGGGTGCCTGCAGAGAGCAATTTGAGTTACTACTGCTTTACTCATCACACAGTTTGAGTTACTACTGCTCTATTCATCACACAGGCACAGGAGCACTTGAGTTACTACTGCTTTACTCATCACACAGGCACAGGAGCACTTGAGTTACTACTGCTTTACTCATCACACAGGCACAGGAGCGCTAGAGTTACTACTGCTTTACTCATCAACAGGCACAGGACCGCTTGAGTTACTACTGCTTTACTCATCACACCGTTTGAGTTACTACTGCTTTACTCATCACACAGGCATGAATACGCTTGAGTTACTTCTGCTTTACTCATCACACAGCCAGGCAAAGGAGTGCTTGAGTTACTACTGCTTTACTCATCGCACAGGCACAGGAGTGCTTGAGTTACTACTGCTTTACTCATCACACAGGCACAGGAGCGCTAGAGTTACTACTGCTTTACTCATCAACAGGCACAGGACCGCTTGAGTTACTACTGCTTTACTCATCACACAGTTTGAGTTACTTCTGCTTTACTCATCACACAGCCAGGCAAAGGAGTGCTTGAGTTACTACTGCTTTACTCATCACACAGGCACAGGAGCGTTTGAGTTACTACTGCTTTACTCATCACACAGGCAAGAGTACGCAGTTTGAGTTACTACTGCTTTACTCATCACACATGGACAGGAGCGCTTGAGTTACTACTGCTTTACTCATCACACCGTTTGAGTTACTACTGCTTTACTCATCACACAGGCATGAATACGCTTGAGTTACTTCTGCTTTACTCATCACACAGCCAGGCAAAGGAGTGCTTGAGTTACTACTGCTTTACTCATCGCACAGGCACAGGAGTGCTTGAGTTACTACTGCTTTACTCATCACACAGGCACAGGAGCGCTAGAGTTACTACTGCTTTACTCATCAACAGGCACAGGACCGCTTGAGTTACTACTGCTTTACTCATCACACAGTTTGAGTTACTTCTGCTTTACTCATCACACAGCCAGGCAAAGGAGTGCTTGAGTTACTACTGCTTTACTCATCACACAGGCACAGGAGCGTTTGAGTTACTACTGCTTTACTCATCACACAGGCAAGAGTACGCAGTTTGAGTTACTACTGCTTTACTCATCACACATGGACAGGAGCGCTTGAGTTACTACTGCTTTACTCATCACATAATGGTATACTCTAGATACTAATACTTCACTCATTACATAAGCATGGGTACGGTGGAACTACTACCACTTTACTCATGACATAAGAAATAGTAAACTTTAGTTGCTGCTTTAGTTCAGAAGCAAGAATAAATCACTTTTTTAGTTATAAGGTACATCTGATTTGAGCCGTGATATCTGTAGATCGCCCACTCCGATATTCCACATTCTTTAATTGTTTCCAGAGTTAATACAAGATTTTCATGGCTGATTTTTATTCCTGTAAAATTTTAAGAAATGTGAAATGTCGTTCTGTTGAGGGAACACGTTGTAAGAGGGCATACGGCTACAGTGGGCCCACGTAAAATATTCACGCCTGCGGATACCACGACTTGATAGAACGCTTTAAGCGTGAAACCAGACATTTTGTTCGATTTATCCGTACCATAAAATTGACAATTAAAAAGCAGGTACTTTTCAAAGAGGTGTCGCTCCGGGATCACTGGATGAACTCACTTGATTTTCGATTTCCTCGGTTTTCGTGCTGCATCGTCCTCGGCGTCAAACAGCGACACCTCATCCTCGTTGGATTCCTGTCACGGGCATTTATCAGCACACAAAATTAACATGTGAGGATTTACAACCGCAAAAACTGGCACTGCTGATATAAACATCTGCGCCAAGCAACAATACGCATCTCATATTCGGCGACAAAGCCATGTACGTCCATAGCTTCCACGGCTACCGCCAGTTCCACCAGCACTGACAGTTAGCGTCAGCAGCTTAGTGCTAAGCGTTTCAAAGAGAGCACAGATTAGCAGGCCAACGTTGACCAGACTGTCACACGCTCAAATGCAGTCAGTTATTAAAAATAGTATTGGGTAGAATTCATGATGTTTCAACATGATGTTTTATCAACATTACAGTAGCTAGCTCGCGGATTTAGCTATCACCAGCATTCCATACTAGCGCGCTAGCTCGCGTTAGCAGTGAAGCCTGCTTGCTATAGCCCAACTAGTTCCAGCTCACTTGCTAGCTAGCGGCAGGGGTGCGACAACGTAAAGTCGACATTTTTATTCACAAAACACACCCTTCGTGTCATTTGGGAGTTATAAGCCACCGAAGTTTGTAACAGACAGGCTGGCAGCCCGGCTAGATAGCGCGAGTGCGAGCTATGATACAAACTCACCTGCCTCAACATTTTAGGATTCGCACTCTGGCAGTGATCACTTCCTGGTAACTTGTTAGCATGTATAGCTAGCGTCGAGCTCCACACGTAATTTATCAGCTATAATAACTCGCTCAAGAGAAAAGTATATAAAAACACATTCTAATATACACATGTGACGAACTTACAATGAAATACGTAAATCAGCTAGCTGCGTTGCAATTTAGGTGAAACGTATAAATAGTGCGACACTGCGACAGTAGCGATACAGAAACCGCGTCATCTGGGAGGCCATGATTGTTGTGGCTCAAGGTGTGACCCTACTCGTCAAATGGACAAATTGGCTCAAGGATGATTCCGTGACTTTTCAATCATAATATTCAGTGTTATATTCGCTGATTAATAATGAATAACGATTTAACTTTTATGAAAAAATGTATCTGCACTGACACTAGTAGCCTACCTTTACATCTAGTTGCATTCTATATTTTGTAATGATATAGATATTTGGTAGAAGTTCTGCATTGTGAGAATAATATTGAGGGTAAATAATATAATTGTTGCTAAATAAAAGGCCAGAATCAAAAGCCATTTTTTCACTAAGCAAAATGCATACTCATTTACAGCAGATAACTTGCCATTGCACATAAAATAAACATCCGATCCCAATAATGATATTTCAGCTGTTCATTCATAATTGCCATAATCAAATTTATTATATGATCAACTCACCTTAGCCCCCTCAAATTCCAAAGATGGTCTAATGACTATGAAATGCATTAGTCTGTGTTCTGCTTTAAAATATTTATTTAATTTAGGAATGCTACTCTATTAATGTTTTCACCTTGTTTTAAACTTTTAAGCATTTTAAGACTCAGGACTTAATCAATGCATAATTATGCATTAGTCTTGTATTTATTAGAGCTGTTAAGCCATGCTAAAAAAAAAATAAAATAATTAATTTTTTTACATTTTCTTTAGGCAGGGATTACAGCATGAGGACGGTGAGATCCAACCCAGTGTCTCATTTTGGAGAGAAAACAGACAGCGAATGCATTTATGCAGGCAGGGATAAGAAGCTGCACATCGGCCCCAGCGTAGGTACAGCTGCAAGTCGCAGCTTGCTGCTGAGAGCAGGGAGCAGGCAGCCGTGGCATTTCCCTAACCCTGAGAATCGCGCAGGGCGCGCCCCGCGCTGATCCTGGTGCACCGCCAGCCAGCCGTAAACAGGACAGGAGGCGCCAGGGGGAAGAGTAACATGCCTTTTATTGCCAAACACATTTCACGTCAAGCAACGGAGAAAGCCACAGTACATACAGCATAACAGCCATCTATCTCACCACTGTACACAGAGAGAGAGACAGAGGAACGCATCGCCGTTCCAACAGAGAAATATCACAGTATCTGAGTCCGGTCTGAGCTGCTGCTCTTATTGAAAGGGACAGCGGACCATTGCTTTGTGCAGTCAAGTCTCACACAGTAGCCTACTGTATGTAACCAGTGTAAACAATGGGTACCAAGGTCAGTTTAGCCAACACGTTTGCTGGATGAAGCAGCGTTGCAGAAAATGCAGTTAGGACTTCTGCTGCTCTTCTGCTGGGGGGGTTGAGGGTCCACTCGGGGGCGTTGAGGGTGGAGAGGGGCTCTTCAGAGGTAGGGGGTCTCCAGGACTGACCAGCAGGACCACATTCTCCTTCTTGGAGAGCCAGAATGCGGGGTACAGGGGCTCCAGGAACTCGGCCTGGTAGCGGTGGATGAGGGTCATGGCGTCGGCCACGCCATAGAAGGCCAGCGAGCCGCGGGCGTAGTCCACGTACACGCCGACGCGTGTGAACCCGCCCGCGGGCAGCGGGGTCTCCACGCCGCTGTGCCAGGCGGAGAAGCCACGCCCGTTCCACTGCAGGCACCAGGAGAACCCGCTGCCCGTGATGCAGCCGTTGCTCTCCCCGCTCTTGCGGTCGATGCTCTTGTAGGTGACCCCCAGGTGCGTGCCGTCCCCGCTCACGTCCACCTCGAAGTAGTGCCGGCCCAGGTAGAAGCTCTCCGCCGCCAGCACCTGGCGGTGCTGCTCGAAACGCTCGGGCGTGTCCGGGTAGCTGTGCTGCCACGGCGTGGTGTTGGTCACCTTCCTGTTCTCCTCCGTCAGGCGCAGGAACTTGTGCACGGTGTCTGCGTCGAAACTCAGAGGGGTGCAGTCTGCCGATCGGACAATCAAACTTAATTTGGCAAACGTATAGTGCTTTATTGAACGTGCATGTAGTGCTTTAACAAGCACACGCAGCTTTCTTTAGTGTTCAAATACTGCTTTATTTAACATGCATAATATATGAATATTAATGAATCTCTTTAAATATGTGTAGTGCTTTAGCCTGTGCTGAGTATTACCTTTGTTTAAGGTTTGTGTAGTGCTCAAAACGGAATAGTCATCTCAGGCCACTTCTCAGACAAACTACCTGTCAAAGCTAGTTTTGGAATTTCTCATTAAATAATTTTAAAGAGACCGGGTAACAGTCTGTAATAAATGATGAGAAATTCAGATGCCTCTGTACATTTATTTCAATCCCTTTGCCATAAATCAACATTTTTTTTATGCTTGTAACTGTTGATGGCATCCTTATGGAGGTGGTGTAGTGTGTGAATTGCTTGTGCAGGACGCTGCGTAAGTGTCACTGGTGAGACTGCAGGGTTCTGGTTATGGTTAGGGTTAGGCATCGCTGCCTCTCTGAAAGACACACACTCACACTTCATGAAGTCCTCTCGGGTCTGCGGGTCCGGCTGGGAGGCCTTATGCTTTGCTGACACGATGGCGTGTACGGTGGTTTTAATCCCCAGTTTTACTGCAGGCCAGAGGAGGACAGAGGTTAGATCAGCAGGCTTCAGGTCCAAACACAACACCCCTCCCTGTTATTTGCCTGTGTTCTGTCGGCTGGGAATCGTCTCGCGGTGAGCCAAAGTCTTTTCGTCGGTCAGCTGAAATAGTTCTGTTGTCACGGTGAATTACACGCTTTTGGGGGGAAAAAAAAGAAAAAGAAACCCAACAATGCTCATGACTCAGGAAGCAGGACGAGTCAGCTCTGCTTCCTGCCGATTGGCCGAGCTGGGAGTGCTCCCCGTTGTTTGTTCACCATGACGACAGCCAGGTGTTTTTGGCTGAATTCCTGGCGCTCGGCGTGCCTCCCACTCCGCGGGGACAGGTGAGGACATGTCAGCCCAGCGCTCGAGAGCTCGGCCCTGCCTCCCGCACAGCGGACCTGCGTGGCGTGCCGACACTAGCAGCGCATTCCTGAGCTCTGCGCTTACAACCCTACACTGGAAAACAGATACACAAGCCACACGTCTGTGCTTATCTCATGGGCCACTGCACTGGAAAACAGACACACAAGCCACACGTCTGTGCTTATCTCATGGGCCACTGCACTGGAAAACCGACACACAAGCCACACATCTGCTCTTGAGCTCTTTAAAAACAGGATATTCCTCCGAAACCATGAAGAAGGAGGGCGAGGTGCCACGTTAGACAGTGTACTGGGATACACACACATCAGCGCAGCAGCAGAAACTGGACTAGCGTGCGTGTGTTAGACATAGCCACTGGCTGTGTACACAGATGCGCACAGACACAGAATGTGGGTGTGTATCTTCGCTCTGCTGTGGTATTTGCAGAGAAATATTCTCAGAAGCAAACAAAGTGCAGTTTGTTCGACTGGACCGTCTAATTTGTGAACAATGACAGCCAGTCAAACCAGTAGGGGCAGCCAATCACAAGTTCTCTGACAGGTCACAAGCTCTCTTGCAGGAGCTTTGATTTCAGCTGGAGAATATAGATCTGTTTTATTACTTATTATAAGACCATTAGATCGATAATAATAATAAGATGTTTTAATTTTCTGCCATTTTTAAAAACAGTTTTTCAAATATTTTTTCACCCCTGTGTGGAATCAGACCTGATGTCAAGGACTTAAACTTATTTTGTGTTGACCAGCTTCACGAAGAAGACCA
The DNA here is from genome assembly GCA_025169545.1 of Anguilla japonica. Classification (NCBI taxonomy): domain Eukaryota; kingdom Metazoa; phylum Chordata; class Actinopteri; order Anguilliformes; family Anguillidae; genus Anguilla; species Anguilla japonica. The sequence continues at coordinate 78,212,427 of CM045884.1, forward strand.
ATGTGGAACCATTTTTTCAAAATATGATCTATATGTTATTGTTCTCATGTTCGCATGTACCCATAATTATCCATCTGAAGCAGTGACATTGACAGCAGAGCTATTATGGCAGGAATTCTGGGTAAGCTCCTTGCTCACAGGTATGACACGTAGCCAGTCTGCAGGGGTAAGGGCCAGCCCTCGCACCACAGACCTGCTCCCCGAAAACTTCCCCAAGCTTCCCTGTGAGCGAAGGACCCTGAGCGGCTGGGGCTAACGCCCAGCTCTGCAGATTCACAGCCTGAACACTGATCAATGGGCCAATAGGACATCTGCAGAGGACCCTATCAGGCACCTGGATCAAAGGGCCAACAGGACACCTGCATAGGACCCTATCAGGCACCTGGATCAAAGGGCCAACAGGACACCTGCATAGGACCCTATCAGGCACCTGGATCAAAGGGCCAACAGGACACCTGCATAGGACCCTATCAGGCACCTGGATCAAAGGGCCAACACCTGCCAACAGGACACCTGCAGACCCTAAGGCACCTGGATCAAAGGGCCAACAGGACACCTGCAGAGGACCCTATCAGGCACCTGGATCAAAGGGCCAACAGGACACCTGCATAGGACCCTATCAGGCACCTGGATCAAAGGGCCAACAGGACACCTGCATAGGACCCTATCAGGCACCTGGGCGAGGAGGTGAACAGCCAGTGTTGTTGTTGCCACCAGTTTTTCATTTAGTCATGGTCTTAGTCTTTGGACTAAAATGTTAGTTTTAGTCATATTTTAGTCAGGCCTTCTTCATTCATTTTAGTCAGGACACAAATCATATTTATTTTAGTTGACAAAGAGAATTGTAGTCACATTTTAGTTCTAATTTTAGTTTAGTTTCTAATTTTTTTGCCACATTTAATACCCTGCCTCCAGTAAATGCCCTGACTATTAAATACTTTGTAACTTCCTCAGAGTGTTTGTGACAACACATCAGTTGTGACAGTGCATATCCCTGTTACGAGTAAACACTGCTTCACATGTGCATACAGCATGTCCAGCCGCAGTGTGAATGTCACAAATCATTTTTTTGGAGACAGTAAAGACATTAAAGTTTAATATAATACATAAATTAGTTTTGTGCAAAAACTCATAGCTTTTGTTTTGTTGATTTAAATAAATATACAGTAGGTAACTGCACATTGTAACTGCATGCATTTGTTTGAATAGAAGCCATTACAGCTGTCCACCCCCAGTAAACTGCATATGTGTGTGATCTTTGCCATCAATATTCTCCAAGTGTCAATGTACAGAACAAAGAGTACATTTATCCACAGTTTTACATAATGTTGGCAAAACATGCACAGTTTTGCATTGCAAATAAAAATTATTCTATTACTTGCCTACAGGCAGCTGAGGATAACTGGCTGTACCTGGTGTTATTGAGCATTATGTGAATATGATGTGCTTGTATTCATTTAATAATGTCAATGATGAAGCTCTGCTGATGCACATTTTTTTTTTTTTTAACTTTTACTTTATTTTTAAATTGCAATTTCAAAGTACCGGTCTTGGCAGTGTGGCAATAACTACATCTGTCTTGGCTTACACTTCGTATGCCACTGGTTAAACCATGTGCTGTGACAAGCCTCCTTTCTTCTTTTCTTTTTTTGCAGCGCTAAATAATAATAAACTAAAGTGACTTTGAAATCATGGAAATCCACCTGTCCTGGTCACAGGTATGTGGTTGAAGTTCATGCAGTTTTACCGAGCCATTGTTGTTTTTTGTGTTTGGCACTGCAATCATTGTCACCTCTGTGTTTTCCAATCAGAAATGGAGAATCTGAATCTGCGCCCTCCCCTTGTCGCAGAGTGTCACTAAATGAACATTTGAAGCCGCAACGAGAAAAGGTAAACACACTTTTGCATATGTGATATCCAGACTACAGGAGAAACAATGCAACAGTGTGATATCCAGACTACAGCTGAGATAATGTAACAGTGTGATATCCAGACTACATGTGAGGTAATGCAACAGTGTGATATCCAGACTACAGGTGAGATAATGTAACAGTGTGATATCCAGACTACAGGGAGATAATGTAACAGTGTGATATCCAGACTACAGAGGAGATAATGTAACAGTGTGATATCCAGACTGCAGGTGAGATAATGTAACAGTGTGATATCCAGACAGAGTGATATCCAGACTACAGGTGAGATTATGTAATGATATCCAGCCTGCAGGTGTTCAGGTGAGATAATGTAATGATATCCAGACTGACCGTTCTTGCTGTCCTTCAGCTTGTCCCTGTAGGTGGTGAGCAGCTGGTGACACAGCTGAGCGGTGGCCTCGGTCACCGCCCGGCTGAAGAAGGTGAGCCGGTCCATCAGGCCGATGTACACCCCAGGCAGAGACACGTCCACCTTCTCCTTCTGCCACTCTGAGTACTCCTGCAACCACCAGCAGGGGGAGCCAGTGTCACAACACCACGCAACCACCGGGGGGGGGGGGGGGGGGGGGGGGGGTTGAGATTAAACTTGGGGAACCCCTGCCCCTGACTGCTCCCCCTTCTATAAAACAGCTAAATTTTAAAGCCTTTACACAACACGCACTGCATTGCAGCTCATAAGCACGTCTACTAAAACATGGTTTCCTGTATTACAGATCTATATCAGGCAAATTTCACACAGGAAAAGTACATGATAAATGATTGTGATCATAATATTGCCAATAAACACAAGAATATATTTCTGTGAACCAGTTTTTTTAAGAAAGCATAAAATAACATATATTTTGAAATACAGTATATACAAAAAAAATTATTATGGGGAATGTATTTATGGGTCCTAGTTTGAATCTTTGTCTGCCTCCTCATTTTGGTCCTGGGGCCACACACTGCATTGTGGGTAGTTTTCTCTCTAGGCCACTGCTCGGTTCAGACAGGCGGGGGGGTGCATTTCCTCAGGTAGATTTGGCACCACTAAACTTGCACATGCTGTTGCTTCTCCTTCATGGCATCTAGCCAAGCAGCACAAGCTTTCATTCTGGCTTTATTTTAAATATGCTGTTTTAAATTAATCATTTGTCCAGTGCACTCAACCTTGTTTTAGAGCACTGCCACAAAGTGTGAGCAGAACTTCAAATATAAAATTACTTTAACTTTATTTCTGCACAAAGAGTTCACCGTTCATTCATACAGAAATTTTCAAAAACCTAATTCTTGTAAATGTCAAATATAGACCAGGATTTACATGTGAACTGTCAGGAACTATTTTGAGAGAGTTCAGCTGGGCAGAAGACCTGCATGTACATGGCTATCCTGAGAGCAGGCAGTTTCAAACCAAACAAACAGCAGTTTCTACAATCAAATGTCCGATAAAACAAACTGTTTATCGTGTTTCAAACGTGGACTTTGGAAGCTTTTTAGAAGCTGCTCGTTTGCACAGTGGAGACCTGAGACCTGATACCACAGAAAAGCAGCAGCTTTCAGCTTTCACAGTTCCTCTACAGACTCTCCACACACAGTCTAACTGGAGCTGCACTAGTACAGTCTCTGCAGTCTCTCTGCACAGTCACTACACTGTCTCCCTGCAGCAGCACAGTCTCTCTGCACAGTCTCTCTGCAGAACCAGAAGCACAGTCTCTCTGCACAGTGTCTCTGCAGAAGCAGCAGCACAGTCTCCCTGCAGCAGCACAGTCTCTCTGCAGAACCAGAAGCACAGTCTCTCTGCAGAAGCAGCAGCACAGTCTCCCTGCACAGTCTCTCTGCACAAGCAGCAGCACAGTCTCTCTGCACAGATGCTCTGCAGAAGCAGAAGCACAGCCTCCCTGCAGCAGCGCAGTCTCTCTGCAGAAGCAGCAGCACAGTCTTCTTGCACAGTCTCTCTGCAGAAGCAGCCACACAGTCTCCCTGCACAGTCTCTCTGCAGCAGTACAGTCTCTCTGCACAGTCTCTCTGCAGAACCAGCAGCACAGCCTCTCTGCACAGTCACTCTGCAGAAGCAGCAGCACAGTCTCCCTGCAGCAGCACAGTCTCTCTTGCACAGTCTCTCTGCAGAAGCAGCAGCACAGTCTCTCTGCACAGTCTCTCTGCAGAACCAGCAGCACAGTCTCTCTGCACAGTTGCTCTGCAGAAGCAGAAGCACAGCCTCCCTGCAGCAGTGCACTCTCTCTGCAGGAGCAGCAGCACAGTCTTCATGCACAGTCTCTCTGCAGAAGAGCAGCACAGTCTTCCTGCACAGTCTTTCTACAGCAGCAGTTCTCATCATCATAAGGTCCTACCAGTGTGTCTTTCAATGATAATAAAAGTTGTTAAGAAGCCTGTGTCTCACATCCCTTTAAAGTCTTCCATCGGCCAGTGTATGTGCTTAGGCATATACAGCACTGTCAGGGGACCACAGCTGTGTCCCACCCAGGAACCGAACCCACAACCTTCTGGGTAAAAGCCCAGTGAAGCACAGCCCCACTCTCACACCAGCAGGCTTTGTGGCTTCCTGTCAAACTCCAAACTCTCCCAGAAAAAAGGGGCATATTTCTGGACTGCTGTACTGCTGGACTGGTGGACAGTTGAAAGAGGTGGTTGGCATGGAAAGCATGATTCCCTGGAGCACCAGGGTGGTGCCGGATGGGGTGCACCCCGCGCGTACCCCGCTTTCCCCTGGCTCTCGCTGGGCCCTACCGTCAGGAAGTCGATGTCGTGCTTGGTCCTGGAGAGCCGCTCCACCTGAAGCTGTGTCTTCTTCAGCTCACCGCACTTCTGCTCCAGGTGTGCCTGGATCCCCTCGGCCTGCCGAACCGCCTGCTTCTCCTCTGCCTCCAGCACCTCCTCCACCTCCCTCCGGGCCTGCTCCACCACCAGCTGCAGCTCACAGAACTGCTGCTCGATCACCTCCCGCACCTCTGTGACTGAGTTCTGCGGGGGGGGGGGGGGGGGGGGGGGGGGGGGTTCAGAGAGACAGAGAGAGAGGGGGAGGCATGAGTTCATTCATAAGATTGACCCACAAACACCCTTTCCAACTGCAACTTCGCTTTCTCAAGAGGTATCCGATTCTAACCAAGTGCTAACCAAGTCCAGCCCTACTTAGCTTCAGTGCTAACCAAGCCCAGCCCTACTTAGCTTCAGTGCTAACCCAGCCCGGCCCTACTTAGCTTCAGTGCTAACCCAGCCCGGCCCTACTTAGCTTCAGTGCTAACCCAGCCCGGCCCTACTTAGCTTCAGTGCTAACCCAGCCCGGCCCTACTTAGCTTCAGTGCTAACCCAGCCCGGCCCTACTTAGCTGCAGCTGCTCAGTTTCAGGGTGGAACGGCCACAGGTGGTGGCAGCTAAATCCTGCTGAACAGGCACGTTTCTCCCTGCTGGACGAGTTTGCGCTGCTCCCTGGCGAGCACAGCAGCGGCCTGCCCAGCGGAGTGTTCAGCAGGCAGCCAGAGGTTCCTCCCTGACTGCCGACGCTGCGTCTATGAGGGCGAGGGTGCCACCGCACACTGCAGCCACCCGACACGGCCAGAGCATGACGCAGCGTAACATGACTAAAGAGCCTCTGCAGCGACTCCTGCGTGACTCATCGACCCACCAGCTGCACTGTTTCCACCAGCGCAGAGATGGTGCAGATGTGAAATACATTTTTGTTACGCATATCCAGGGAACATACCTTAAATACTTATGTGACACGCAGTGTTTTGGCTCATGTGGAGTGTAAGCACAGAGTGTTCTGTGCAGTGTGGTGAGTGGCGTTTTGCGCGATTAGCCTGCGAGCTGATCATTCAGTGAGAGGTAATTATTAATGCCCAGGTGCGCAGTCATGCAGCTTGTGGGAGACGCAAACAGGTTTCAGTGAACAGGTGTGATGTGACACCTGCGTGCTGGTGCACCTGTGACACAGGCCGCCCTTAAGCAGGGAATTACAGAGGCACGGGCCACACCCACACCTGAGACACACCTGACAGGGACACCTGAGACACACCTGAGACACACCTGACAGGGACACTCACACTGGAAACACTCCCACAGGACAAACCCAGGCCACCCTCACATTCTGGGTCACCATGGAAACATAATAACGTGCGCTTTCGTGTGTATGTGCGTCAGAGAGAGAGGGAGGGGGGTAGAGACAGAGAGAGAGAAACTTCTATTCAAAAATTGAAACCATTTCCACCAAATTCTCACATTACAGTAATCTAGAAAAACTCCTCTATGTACTGGGGGAGAAATCTGAATGTGTGGCGCTGGCTGCAAAATATGTGGCCCCCTGTCACTAAATGAGGGACAACTCCAAAATGTGGCACCATTTCTCTTATCTGTATTGTTAGTAGTGTCATTGTTAATTGTTTAATCGTTGCTTTGGTAATATTGTTTATATACAGTCATGGCAACAAATAATTATTGAATTGAATTGAATTGAATTGAGAGAGAGAGAGAGAGAGAGAGAGAGAGAGAGAGAGAGAGAGAAGGAAAGAGAGATCGCAATCACACAGGACTTTGTTTGCAGAAGGAGGGAAAAACAACCCTCGTTCTGGAAAGAATGTCTGTTCCATATTTCTGTTCCAAATGAGATTCTGTTCAGACCACATAGCATTAAACCACATAATCTGGGTCACATCGTCACACAAAAAACTAGTGCCGTCATGTTGTTATCATCTGAGAAAGCTAGACCAGCTTTATCTTTAGAGGACACCAAAAAATTTACACATGCTTTGACTTCTTCATGCCTGGGCTCCAGTAATGCAGTGTTTACACGCCTGAGCCAGCGATCCATTGCTCAACTAGGCTGGACTCCACGCTGTTTCAAATTCTGCAGCTAGACTTAGACTTTAGAATAAACCACACACTACTTAACCTAGATTCTGGGACAGCACTGCCTGCCTTCCGTTGGTTGAGTGTAAATTTTAGAATCAATTTTTAAATTTTACTCATCATTTACAAGACCTTATACCGTCTGGCAGAGAGTTATACTGTAGAACTGTTAGCTTCATGTGAGACACAGAGACCTCTTAGATCTTCAGATAAGGGCTTTTCAGCTGTCCCAGAGTCTAGGTTAAGAGCTAAAGATGATCACGCCTTTGTTGTAAAAAGCCCTGAGACTCTGGAACAGCCTCCTCCTCAGTATTAGAGTAGAGATGCTCAGTCATTGGCTTATTTTAAATCTCCTCCCAAGACCCATTTTTAACAAACTACCTTTTAAAATATCTGACCTGTATTTTGACGTTTCTCCCCCCGCTTTTATGTCATTTTAGTGCTCTCTATTTGTTGTCTCCCTATCTGGTGTTTTATTTTTTTTATTTGAAGTTGTTTTATTGTGTTATGTTATGGTATTGTGTTTTTTCATGCCGTTTGGCGATGTCATGGCGATACCGTTTGGCGACGTCATGGTGATACGCAGGCGCCATTAATGCCCGTCAGGCCTGGCAGAGCGCCCTCAGTAAAGATGGCGGGAGGAAAGCGGTGACTCACCGCGATGGACACCGTGTTGGTCTGAAGCTTGTTGATGGCGTTCTCTGCCGCTGTCATGGTCTTCAGCATCTCCCGCTGCTTGTTACTCAGCTCCGTCTGAACATGAGAAAAAGAGAGAAAAGGGACTCACTACCACAGCTGTACACTGGCAGACATTAACACAGCTGTACAATGGCACACGCTAACACAGCTGTATAGTGGCACATGCTAACACAGCTAATGCTGTATAGTAGCACACACTAACACAGCTAATACAGTACACTAGCACATGCTAACACAACTAATGCTGTACAGTGACACATGCTAACACAACTAATGTGTACACTGGCACACGCTAACACAGCTAATGTTGTACCCTGGCACATGCTAACACAGCTAATGCTGTACAGTGGCATATGCTAACACAGCTAAGGTTGTACAGTGGCACATGCTAGCACAGCTAAAATTGTACATAGACACATGCTAACACGGCTGTACACTTATACTGAAAATATTCTGAGAAATAATAACAAAGGTAGTAACCAAAAGGAGAACCATCTGTTTTTAAATAGGAACACATGCTTGGCTGCTGCCCAGTGCACTCTGCAAAGTCGTAACTGTTACTTGTTCCCCGGTATTGGCTGCAGGGTCTGTGATGTAGCTTATTAATTAACAGGGTCCATTTCCCCTATGAAGTTAAAGAACTGTGCATAACTTTCCAGCAGATTCTTTACATTCCCTGATCTCTTCTAGCAGACCTGGAAACCACACAGCGAGAGCAGAAAGGAATAAGACAACCAGAAATGAGGGTGAGAGAGGGAACCATTTTACACAGTTAGCAGAGCAGGATATCCCTTATGTAACAGTGAGTTACGTGCTGTACTGGTGTGTGTGTGTAACAGTGAGTTAGGTACAGTACTGATGTGTGTGTGTAACAGTGAGTTAGGTACAGTACTGATGTGTGTGTGTAACAGTGAGTTAGGTACAGTACTGATGTGTGTGTGTAACAGTGAGTTAGGTGGGATACTGGTGTGTGTGTAACTGTGTGTTATGTGAATACTGATGTTTCATGTGTGTTTGCGTGTGGGCGTGGGAACGTATATATATATATATGTGTGTGTGTATTATTATAGTGTTTGTTGTCTTTACTATAGTTAGGTACAGCAATTGTTCAGTTCAGTTTATGTTCCCGCTCAAATGTATTTCTGTGTCTCTGTAAGTATGCTTTGGCAATATTTACTCATCTATTTCATGGCAATAAGGCATTTTGAATTTGAATTTGAGAGAGAGGAATGGCGGGGGGGGGGGGGGGGGGGGGGGGGGGGGGGGGGGGGGGGGGGGGGGGGGGGGGGGGGGGGGGGGGGGGGGGGGGGGGGGGCAGAATTCCTTATTCCCCAGGCCTGTGTGGGCAATGCTCAGGGAGAGGGGTGGAGTACCTACCCCTGCCCCAGGACACCTGTGCACAGCCACGCCCCTGTCAGTCATGGCTAACTGCAAATCGCTCATCTGATGCCACGGCAACAGGGAGGCACTATGCATGGTAATCTGCAAGACCCCCCTGCCCCCACCGGCCCCCCCATCTCACACACACCCACAGACACACACACACACAACACAACACACACACACACACCCGCACACACACACACCCACACACAACACACACACACACACACACACACCACACACACACACACACACACACACACACACACACACACACACACACACACACACACACACACACACACACACACACACACACACACCCACACACCTGCACACAAACACACAAACCACACACACACACCCACACACCCACACACACACACACACACACACACACACACACACACACACACAACACACACACACACACACACACCCGCACACACACACACAACACACACACACACACACACACACACACACACACACACACACACACACACACACACACACACACACACACACACACACACACACACACACACACACACAGGTCAGAGGCTGCTCTCTTAGTGAAGTCTCTGAGGAATGGAGCATAGCCTGCTGTCTGCTCTCCTGTCCCAGCAGAGCTGGGGGGGCCAGGGTCTTCTCAGGTTACCATACTTGCGTCAGACAGCGGAGTTCACCTGATTCAACCACCCCCCCCCCCCTAAAAAAGGGACCTCACCCCTGCCCAAAACAGTCTCACAGCCCAATTTTACAGTCATATAAATACCACACAGAGAGCTACGCTTAAAAATGTTTCCCATGGACAGTGTGGTACAAAGGCTTCGGTAACTCAGGGGTAGCAGGTTTGAATCGAGCCCAGGCCCCACACCATCACTGCCATGACTGTGCCCCAATCACCGCATGCTCAGAGAGACCACACACACAGAGACAGTATGCTCAGAGATACTGAACACTCAAAGAGACTGTGCACTCAGAGAGACCACACACTCAGAGACCGCACACTCAGAAAGACTGTACGCTCAGAGAGACTATGCTTAGAGAGACCACACACGCAGAGAGACTGTACACTCAGAGAGACCACACACTCAGAGACCGCACACTCAGAAAGACTGTACGCTCAGAGAGACTATGCTTAGTGAGACCACACAATCAGAGAGACTGTACATACAGAGAGACTGTACGCTCAGAGAGACTGTACACTCAGAGAGACGACACACTCAGAGACCGCACACTCAGAGAGACTGTACGCTCAGAGAGACTATGCTTAGTGAGACCACACAATCAGAGAGACTGTACATACAGAGAGACTGTACGCTCAGAGAGACTGTACACTCAGAGAGACTGCACACTCAGAGAGACGACACACTCAGAGACCGCACACTCAGAGAGACTGTACACTCAGAGAGACTGCACACTCAGAGAGACCACACACTCAGAGACCGCACACTCAGAGAGTCTGTACGCTCAGAGAGACTATGCTTAGAGAGACCACACACTCAGAGAGATTGTACACTCAGAGAGACCACATACTCAGAGAGACTGTACACTCAGAGAGACCACACACTCAGAGAGACCTCACACGCAGAGAGACTGTACACTCAGAGAGACTGTACACTCAGAGAGACCACACACTCAGAGAGACTGTACACTCAGAAAGACCACACACGCAGAGAGACTGTACACTCAGAGAGACCACACACGCAGAGAGACCTCATGCTTAGAGTGACCGCAGGAGTGAGGCAGCACAATCAGCCAACCAGTTCCACTGGTTTGCATCTGTGAAGTGATATTAGGGAACTGAAGAAAAGTTGTGAGCCTTGGGGAACAGGTTTCTTTGTGTTAAATTATCTGAACAGGAAGAGCCAGTGCCTCCCTACTAAAGCACATAACAGCTGTGTGAGATAAATTATTTGTACAGAAGAGCCAGTACCTTCTCTAAAGCACATAACAGCTGTGTGAGTTAAATTATCTGTACAATAAGAACCAATACCTTCTCTAAGGCACATAACAGCTGTGTGAGTTCTGTGCTTCAGGTGGAATTGTATTTATGTAAAAGTTTTTAAATTGAATTTTTTTTTATTTTAAGATTTTGCACGGTGCTGTGTTTCTGGGCCCAGGCCTGAGGATCAAAGAGAAGCTGCCAGCGAATAGCACAGCAGAGATTTCTCAGCGGTGCTATGTGATGGAATCATCAGGGAAGTGAAACTGAAGTCATGTGACCCTTCTTGTGCTTTCAGGAGATTCTATACCTGCTGCCATTGTCATGCTGATGAGAAGTATTTCCTGTTGCATAGTGACCTGGGGAATTTGTGCACAAGCTGGGGGAGGGGGTGGGCGTGGGGGTAGGGGGTACGGATTGGGGTGGGGGAAGGGGGTGTGGGGCGGGGGTGGGTGTGGGGGGGTGGGGGATGAGGATCAGAATGGGGATGGGTGGGGATGGGGGTGTTGTAGCCTTGAGGCATTATGGGTAATTACCACAGGGGGCAGTGAGAGGTGGAATCTAAATAAAAACTGTGAAGCCGGTGGCCCAAATGATTGATGGTGAAGAAAAGGTGCTGAGAGCCGGCTGTCTGCCCCGGTGCATTCTGGGAACAGCTGAGAGTACTGAAACCACCTATCCGGAGTGAGCAGGCTTTGTCTGTCCCACCCTGAGTCCAAACACAGGCTCAACACCGTCTGGAGTCTCAGGATCAGCGACACTCTCCCATCCTGCTTTCAGCCTGCTGGAAACGTTCCAGCCCCCCCCCCCCCCCCCCCCCCCAACCCCTTTCGAACCCGAGCCCTCACATTGCACAACAGTTCCTGGCGTGGTTCCTGACCAGTCCAGCCACTCCACCGCAGTGGCTGTGGTATTGGTGTGAAATTGTGAAATCCAGGTGAGATCAAAGTGTGGGGGTAGGCTGAGGAGGGAGGGGGGCAGTGAGGTGGGGAGGGGGAGGTGAGGGGGAGGGGGTACTCTGGCCACTGCTCTGTATGCAGCCCCACCCTGGCCTCTCAGTGAATGGGCCATAATCTCTGGCATTTAACCATCAGAAAGATCACACACTCAGGGCTGGGGTCAGAGGTCAGAGAGATTTCTACACAGGCATCTCTGACAGGGACAGGTGAGCCTGCAACCCTGCCTCCTCCTCCCAAAAAACTGGAACCGCAGGAACCCCCTGTCCACTCACCCCTTCTCCCCCACCCTACCCCCACCTGCCAATATCTGCAGGTCACATGACTGGATCTATTCCTGTTTGTTTGTTCAGAATCTCCAAGGAATGAATTCTAAAATCTCTTCATTAGCACCATGCTGATGGTGCTGCATTTGATTGGTTGGATGCTGTATGGGGCCAGAATGCTGCAAGGGGTCGGAATGTTGTAAGGGGTCGGAATGCTGTAAGGGGTCGGAATGCTGTAAGGTACCGGAATGCTGTCAGTGTGTGGAACAGTTTGCCAGGTCATGTACTAGAAGTAGAGACCCTTGGGGTGTCCAGGCTTGAAATAGAGTTGAATGGCCAGTCTAAAGGCCTGTTCTCCTCATTATGTATTTTTATGTTCTTATGTTCTAGATTGGCTGAATGGCCTGTTCTCCTCATTATGCACTCTTATGTTCTTATGTTCTAGATGGGCTGAATGGCCTGTTCTCCTCATTATGTATTTTTATGTTCTTATGTTCTAGATGGGCTGAATGGCCTGTTCTCCTCATTATGTATTCTTATATTTTTATGTTCACATCTCAGATATTTCTCTTGGATCTCCCATCCTCTCAGAGAACATCAAAGCTGACTCATTCAGACCCAGCACAGGTGACATCACACAACTGACTAGGTTCATGGAACAGCACAACAGCCCGATCCTAACCCAGACCTGATCCTGTTCCCTAACCCAGACCCGGTCCTGTTCCCTAACCCAGACCTGATCCTGTTCCCTAACCCAGACCCGGTCCTGTTCCCTAACCCAGACCTGGTCCTGTTCCCTAACCCAGACCTGGTCCTGTTCCCTAACCCAGACCTGATTCTGTTCCCTAACCCAGACCTGATCCTGTTCCCTAACCCAGACCCGGCCCTGTTCCCTAACCCAGACCCGGTCCTGTTCCCTAACCCAGACCTGGTCCTGTTCCCCAATCCAGACCTGGTACTGTTCCCCAATCCAGACCTGATCCTGTTCCCTAACCCAGACCTGGTCCTGTTCCCTAACCCAGACCTGGTCCTGTTCCCTAACCCAGACCCGGCCCTGTTCCCTAACCCAGACCTGATCCTGTTCCCTAACCCAGACCTGGTCCGATTCCCTAACCCAGACCTGGTCCTGTTCCCTAACCCAGACCCGGTCCTGTTCCCTAACCCAGACCTGATCCTGTTCCCTAACCCAGACCTGATCCTGTTCCCTAACCCAGACCTGGTCCTGTTCCCTAACCCAGACCTGATCCTGTTCCCTAACCCAGACCTGATCCTGTTCCCTAACCCAGACCTGGTCCGATTCCCTAACCCAGACCTGGTCCTGTTCCCTAACCCAGACCCGGTCCTGTTCCCTAACCCAGACCTGATCCTGTTCCCTAACCCAGACCTGATCCTGTTCCCTAACCCAGACCTGGTCCTGTTCCCTAACCCAGACCTGATCCTGTTCCCTAACACAGACCCGGTCCTGTTCCCTAACCCAGACCTGGTCCTGTTCCCTAACCCAGACCCGGTCCTGTTCCCTAACCCACACCCGGTCCTGTTCCCTAACCCAGACCTGATCCTGTTCCCCAATCCAGACCTGGTCCTGTTCCCCAATCCAGACCTGGTCCTGTTCCCCAATCCAGACCTGATCCTGTTCCCTAACCCAGACCTGGTCCCATTCCCTAACCCAGACCTGGTCCTGTTCCCTAACCCAGACCTGGTCCTGTTCCCTAACCCAGACCCGGTCCGATTCCCTAACCCAGACCTGGTTCTGTTCCCTAACCCAGACCTGGTCCTGTTCCCTAACCCAGACCTGGTCCTGTTCCCTAACCCAGACCTGGTTCTGTTCCCTAATCCAGACCTGGTCCGATTCCCTAACCCAGACCTGGTTCTGTTCCCTAACCCAGACCTGGTCCTTTTCCCCAACCCAGACCTGATCCTGTTCCCTAACCCAGACCTGGTACTGTTCCCCAACCCAGACCTGGTCCTGTTCCCTAACCCAGACCTTGTCCTGTTCCCCAACCCAGACCTGGTCCTGTTCTCTAACCCAGACCTGGTCCCATTCCCTAACACAGACCTGATCCTGTTCCCTAACCCAGACCTGGTCCTATTCCCTAACACAGACCTGATCCTGTTCCCCAACCCAGACCTGATCCTGTTCCCTAACCCAGACCTGGTCCCATTTCCTAACACAGACCTGATCCTGTTCCCCAATCCAGACCTGGTCCCATTCCCCAGAGAGCTGCCCGACATACATAGTGACCTTTCTGCCGTAGAGGTTCTGTGCTTTCAGCAGAAGCAGCATCCTGTTTTGGAAGCGTGGAATCTGAGCAACAATGATAATCTTAGCGATGTCATATCCTCTCCTCCCAGAGACAAGAGCAAAGGGCATTGCACCACAATGCTGATGTCAGCTCACCATGGCAACAATTACAGTTAAAATTTAAATCACATGCAGGCCCTCTGACCACTGATTGCCATGCATGGAGTATCTGATCTAGCTCCGCAGTCTAGACGCAAACTAAAATTCACAGAGAATGTTCTAGCCATTTAAACATGGAGCAAACCATGTGTAGGATTACCCAGCGGTCTAAACTAACGGTAAACTGTTTTGTAAAGTTTGGTGGTGATGGCAGCCAATGCCAGATGATTGGTATGGTCAAGGGATTTGGCCTAAAATGAAGCAATGGGCTACTGCTATGGGACTAACCCTGACACCAGAACACTTCCAAAATCACATTTGAGTTTTACAAAAAAAGAAAGATATATGTATATATACACACACACACACACACACACACACAGTTGACATATGTTTGATATCTGTGCATGTGTGTGACTGTGTGTATAGTGTGTATAGTGTGCGTGTATAGTGTATAGTATGAGTGTATAGTGTGTGAGTGTATAGTGTAAAGTATGTACAGCGTGTACCGTGTATATAGTGTATAGTGTGTGTGTATAGTGTATAGTATGAGTGTATAGTGTGTGAGTGTAGAGTGTATAGTATATATAGTGTGTACCGTGTCTATAGCGTATAGTGTGTGAGTGTATAGTGTATAGTATGAGTGTATAGTGTGTGAGTGTATAGTGTGTATGTATAGTGTGTGAGTGTACAGTGTATAGTGTATAGTATGCATAGCGTGTACAGTGTGTGTAGTATGAGTGTGACAGTGTGTGTATAGTGTGTAGTGTGGGTACCTCTATCTCTCTGCGGGCGTCCCTAACGGGTGCAGTCTGGTGTCCGCGGTGCTCCTCGGCTGCGCAGTCGGAGCAGACGCAGCAGGCGTCTGCGCGGCAGTAGAACTCCAGGGGGCGCCGGTGAGCCTCGCAGGTCCGGCGCTCGATGTCGCGCAGCGGCTCCACCAGCCGGTGGCTCTGGAACTTGGGGTTCTCCAGGTGGGGGCGCAGGTGAGCCTGGCAGTACGACACCAGGCAGGTGAGGCAGGACTTCAGCGCACGCCGCGGGTTCTCGATGCACGAGTCGCACACCACGTCGTCTGGCCCCGGGACGTCCTGCGCAGGCTCCTCAGGGGCCTCCTGGGAGCCCTCTAGTTTTTCAGGGCCCTGGGGACCCTCTAATTTTTCAGGCTCCCGGGGGCCCTGTAGCTTTTCGGGGTCCTGGGAGCCCCCTAGCTCCTCTGGTTCCTTGGGTCTTTGAGGTTTTTTGGGGTCCTGGGAGCTCCCTAGCTCCTCTGGTTCCTTGGGTCTTTGAGGTTTTTTGGGGTCCTGGGAGCCCCCTAGCTCCTCTGGTTCCTTGGGTCTTTGAGGTTTTTTGGGGTCCTGGGAGCCCCCTAGCTCCTCTGGTTCCTTGGGTCTTTGAGATTTTTCGGGGTCCTGGGGCCTCTGAGGTTTTTTGAGGTCCTGGGGGCTTTGAGGTTTCCCGGGGTCCTCTGGCTCCAGCAGGTCCTCCTGTATCTTGCTCTCATCAGCGCTTTTGGGGTCCTGCTGGACCCTCCCCTCCCCCTCCCCCACAGTGCTGATAAGGGGCACAGCTGAACCCCCATTCAGCTGAATCTTCTCCCCCTTCTGCCCCCCCTGAGGCGCTGGCGTCTGCACATGCACACCCGACATACTTCTCCTCTCTTTCTTTCTGTCTCTTTCTTCCTCTGTTTCTGTCCCTCCCTCTCCTTCTGTTTTTCTCCCTGCCTTTTTCTCTATCTCTCTGGTGCTCACTCTTTCAGTTTCTTTCTCTTTCTTTTTCTCTATTGCTGTTTTATATCTCTCTCTTTATTCCTCCCTCTCTGTCTCCCTCTCTATCTCTCTCTCTTCCTCTCTCCCTTCAGCTGCCTGGCAGACCTGGGTCCTCTGCTCTCAAACCCCACCTAAAGTATGCGAGTCGTCAGAGTTTCTCTTCTCCTTAACGCCTCCCTCTCTCTCTCTCTCTCTCTCTACCTCCACCCCTCCCTCCCTCTCCCTCCCCCCGTCAGTGAAACTCCATATGTGGCCAGGGAAGGGCGGGGCTATCACAAAGAGGAGGAGGAATATCTGTTTTTTGGAATGTTTGAAAAGAACTGCAGGATTGCAGAACACAGACGGATAAATGTCCCTCTCGTTCAGTTATTCCTTACTGGAGAGCAAGCAGACTGGGGAGTCACAGTCAAAGCTGGTGCCGGGTCACCTGAGCGGAACTAAAGCACATCAGCACTGAGCATCTTGCATATTTCTGCCTGAAACAGAAAGGAAAACATGCCACATGATCTCAGAATGATGATGACACAGACTGATGATGTCGTCAAAGTTTGTACTGTCAGAGGGAAGCAGAAAAGCAGTTTTATATTTTAGATTTCTTCGGTTTGATAACATGAAAGAAAAGAGAGAAGTCAAGCAGGTTTTGAGTGACATGAAGTGGAAATTTGCTGCCACCTTGTGACAACTCCACAACATGGAAAACCTGATCCTGACTGACTCCATGCAAGTGAATGTAACATACTGTACATAAAAACATACTCACTCTAGAGAGACCCTCGCAGCAGCCTCCAAGCCCTAGAGTGGTCTGCAGTCCAGCGGTAGGCATTACTGCATAGAGATTCTGCATAGAGATCCTGTTTAGAGATCCTGCATAGAGATCCTGCATAGAGATCCTGTTTAGAAATTCTGCATAGAGATCCTGTTTAGAGATCCTGCATAGAGATCCTGCATAGAGATCCTGTTTAGAAATTCTGCATAGAGATCCTGCATAGAGATCCTGTTTAGAGATCCTGTATAGAGATCCTGCATAGAGATCCTGTTTAGAAATTCTGCATAGAGATCCTGCATAGAGATCCTGTTTAGAAATTCTGCATAGAGATCCTGCACAGGGATCCTGTTTAGAGATCCTGCATAGAGATCCTGTATAGAGATCCTGCATAGAGATCCTGTTTAGAAATTCTGCATAGAGATCCTGCATAGAGATCCTGTTTAGAGATCCTGTATAGAGATCCTGCATAGAGATCCTGTTTAGAAATTCTGCATAGAGATCCTGCATAGAGATCCTGTTTAGAAATTCTGCATAGAGATCCTGCATAGGGATCCTGTTTAGAGATCCTGCATAGAGATCCTGTATAGAGATCCTATATAGAGATCCTGTTTAGAAATTCTGCATAGAGATCCTGCATAGAGATCCTGTATAGAGATCCTGCATAGAGATCCTGTTTAGAAATTCTGCATAGAGATCCTGTTTAGAGATCCTGCATAGAGATCCTGTATAGAGATCCTGTTTAGAAATTCTGCATAGAGATCCTGCATAGAGATCCTGTTTAGAAATTCTGCATAGAGATCCTGCATAGAGATCCTGTTTAGAGATCCTGTATAGAGATCCTACATATAGATCCTGTATAGAGATCCTGCATAGAGATCCTGTTGGAAGCAGGAAGGCATTACTGCATAGAGATCCTGTCAGACACAGGTCTGACTCTTTCCAATGTCAGCTCCCTACCTGTAAATCACATAAACAGGAAAACCATGAGGGCGCTGGGTCTAATCACATCAGGAGGACGCTGGGTCTAATCACATCAGGACGTAGGGGGTTCCCCGGTGTCCTGGCTAAATCCCAGATCTGGCTCTCGCCGTTTAGGAGGTTTGTTAAAATAATTATCTGATGTTGCCACTAAAAATCATCCCCAGACTTAATTGGCTAAATAAATGTTCTCTCCCTCTCCACCTTCGCTAATGTGTGGTGAGCGTTCTGGCGCAAATTGGCTGCTGTGCATCACCCAGGTGGGTGCTACACATTGGTGGTGGATGAGGTGAGTCCCCCTTCACTGTAAAGCACTTTGAGCATATGGAAAAGTGCTATATAAATGTAATTAATAATAATAATAATAATGACGCTGGGTCTAATTACATCAGGAGGACGCTGGGTCTAATCACATCAGGAGAGTGTTGGGTCTAATCACATCAGGAGAGTGTTGGGTCTAATCACATCGGAAAGCGCTGGGTCTAATCACATCAGGAGGACACTGGGTCTAATCACATCAGGAGAGTGTTGGGTCTAATCACATCAGGAGGACGCTGGGTCTAATCACATCAGGAGGACACTGGGTCTAATCACATCAGGAGAGTGTTGGGTCTAATCACATCGGAAAGCGCTGGGTCTAATCACATCAGGAGGACACTGGGTCTAATCACATCAGGAGAGTGTTGGGTCTAATCACATCAGGAGAGTGTTGGGTCTGATCACATCAGGAGGACGCTGGGTCTAATCACATCAGGAGGACGCTGGGTCTAATCACATCAGGAGGGCGCTGGGTCTAATCACATCAGGAGAGTGCTGGGTCTAATCACATCAGGAGGACACTGGGTCTAATCACATCAGGAGAGTGTTGGGTCTAATCACATCAGGAGAGTGTTGGGTCTGATCACATTGGAAAGCGTTGGGTCTGATCACATCAGGAGGATGCTGGGTCTAATCACATCAGGAGGACGCTGGGTCTAATTACATCAGGAGGACGCTGGGTCTAATCACATCAGGAGAGTGCTGGGTCTAATTACATCAGGAGAATGCTGGGTCTAATCACATCAGGAGAGTGCTGGGTCTAACCACATCAGGAGGATGCTGGGTCTAATTACATCAGGAGAGTGCTGGGTCTAATAACATCAGGAGAGTGCTGGGTCTAATTTCATCAGAAGGACGCTGGGTCTAAATACATCAGGAGAGTGCTGGGTCTAATCACATCAGGAGAGTGCTGGGTCTAATGACATCAGGAGGACGCTGGGTCTAAATACATCAGGAGGGTGCTGGGTCTAATCACATCAGGAGAGTGCTGGGTCTAATCACATCAGCAGGGCACTGGGTCTAGGCCCACCACCTCCTTCCATTTCAGAAGCAAACACAATAAGGATTGTGCACATACACTGTGCACTTACACGAATGTGAGAATCTGGCTGCCCTGCAGTTGGTCATTCTTTTTATAATGATTACCAAATGTTATTCTACTCCTGTCCACCAGAGGGCAATGTTTACCGTGTGGGGACTTCTTTGTGACTGACACCCAGTTGCCTTATAAGCCATGTATGTCATAAGCCAAATTGACACTAGCTGCATTGTGCTTTTGGAAAGTAAAGTGATTACTCAAGTTAGCTGGCTAGTTCAGGGAAAACTGACCAAGGCTTAAAAACATTAAAAACATTATTGCTGTGTATTAAATAATTAAAATGTGCTTTTAGATGTGACTACAACAAATTATTGAGTTGACTGTATACTCACATCTCCACCGCCTCGCTGGTCTGAGCTGCCATTAATTTAACGGAAGTGAGAAGTCTGAGGAAATGGTAAATGGACTGCATTTATATAGCGCTTTTATCCAAAGCGCTTTACAATTGATGCCTCTCATTCGCTAGAGCAGTTAGGGGTTAGGTGTCTTGCTCAAGGACACTTCGACACGCCCAGGCCGGGGTTTGAACCGGCAACCCTCCGACTGCCAAACAATCGCTCTTACCTCCTGAGCTATGTCGCCCCCTAAATCGCAGAGACCCATGGGATAGCCTTCCAGCTGAAGGGTGCTGCCTTCAGATTTAACCCAAATAAGGCACCTTAGAGGGATGCATTTTTTGACGACTTCAGTTTGGAACATGCCTACGAAGGATGAGCATGAAAATAGTGAAAGTGCTGCCTTCTAAGGCTGCTGACTTCGTATTGGGATGTAGAAATTCTCTCTCTCCCATTCTGTCTCACACACACACACACACATGCACACGCACACACACCCACACACACTCATACACACACACACCACGCGCACATGCACACACACACACTCACACACACACACACACACACACACACACACATGCACACACTCACACGCACATGCACACACTCAAACGCACACACACACGGACACGCACACACTCAAACGCACACACACACACACACACACACATACGGGCACACAGGTGTAAGAGAGGAAAACTGGACTACAGAGCATAAGGTTAGAGAGGAGAACTGATCATGACCTCTGACCTGGGAGTATGGTAGACTGATGGAGGCGGAGTCAAGCAGCTGCAGCTGGTGACCATGGGTGCCACTGAATTGGTTGGAGAGATGGAGGGTGCTGACGGATTGGTTGGGGAGGTGGAGGGTGCTGACGGATTGGCTGGGGAGACGGAGGGTGCTGACGGATTGGCTGGGGAGATGGAGGATGCTGACGGATTGGCTGGAGACATGGAAGGTGCCACTGGATTGGTTAGGGAGATGGAAGGTGCCACTGGATTGGTTAGGGAGATGGAAGGTGCCACTGGATTGGTTAGGGAGATGGAAGGTGCCACTGGATTGGCTGGAGTGTTGGAGCCTCATCTCCACATGGCAGCGCTGTTTGGCGCAGACACACACATGGCATCTGGTCTGATGGAACGTGTGCTTCCTCCCGCCCACCAGTGGGGGCTCCAGTGAGCCATGGGAGCGCATGCCCACAGCTTGACCCCACAACCCCGCCACGCTTACCGCTGGACTCTGCCATGCCTCCGTGCCCAAGCTCACCCTGGCACCAAGCGACAGGCGGGTGAGCTGCCCGCTGGCACTCGTCAGGAGGAGGGGCATGTTGTCCCACATGTTCGGCTTCTCCAGGTCGCCCCTAGAGACAAACAGGTGGGCGGGGCATGGGGGGGGGGGCAGCGGAGACAAGTAAGAAGATGACCGAGGTTTGAGAAACCCTGAGATGTCAATCATTACCCTGTTTGAACCGATTAAAACATGCCATTGAGGGAGATGTGGCCCGGTTAATGGTAAGAGCTGTGTGGCAGGCAAAGCAGCGGTGGTCCAGCCCAATGCATTGTGGGAAGATCAAAGGTACATTTTGGGATATGGCTTCTCGTTGCAAACACAACAGCTACAGTCTGATTCCTGAAATGAACACAAAGTGCACAAACAGTGGAAATGTTGGGTCATTTTACCCCCTCACTGAAATCAAGTGTTATGCTTCATTAATTGTCAGATCTATTCTGTAAAAGAAGAACAAGCATGTATGCATTTTATGTGTATGCTTTGTATTGCATTGCATTGCAGTTATTTAGTAGATCCTTATCCAAGTTCTGTTAGGAAACTTACAGCCAAACAATCGGTCGGCCCCAGTAACTGCATACTCACACATTTCCATAATCAACCAATCGCATACACGCAATACTTTTCTCTTACTCATACAATCACAGGCACACATCATCAATAGAGTACCTTTTTAAATCAACACTCAGACCTCTCAGTGGTGCTGCTTGCCTGCGCTGCTTTGCATGCTTCACTGCTGCTGCTCAGAATTGCACTCGCCCTCCACCCCCCCATCACCACCTGTTGTTTGGATCTGCTTCTAGATTTAGTATGCGAGATGTATAGTACTCCCTGTTAGATAGGGTAGTGCACGTAAATGCCTGAAATAAATCCATTCAATGCCAAGCCAAAATATGTATTTACATATTCATGTAAATATTTTAATATGTGAATTGTCCTGACTGAACTTTTTATCTAACATCTACATTTACACAGGTGGATGTTTACTGGAACATTTCAGGACACAAGGACACAGAGCTCGGTCTGGCACCTTTCTCTGTTCCAAACCCACTGCTGCCCTGCTGAAGTTTATGTCAACATTACAGGTCTCAAAATCTGTCTCACAGGTACAGTAGATTGTTCTTTTTTTGGGACAAGCTCAGGTGTTTCTCCTGGAAGTTCTCTCTCCTCTCACCTGGGAAGGAAAGGGAGAAATCGTTACTTACTTTATTTTGTCTGATCTCTCAGCCTCTGTGCTCGGACCCGAGCCCCCGCTCTCCTCCACTCCAGCCATGCCTGGGGTGCACAGGTGCACAGGTGACATTTTAACCGACAAGCGGGGCCAGAGGCGCTCCTGTGCTGTCTGTCTTATAAACCCGCCAGTGCCTCAGCGAGCTCCGCTTCTCCACCCCTCTTATAAACCCGCCAACCTGCCTTGGACGTGCCCCTCTGCAGCTAGCAGCAGGGCTGAAAACGCACCAAACGTCACTCGCGTGAAAAACACAGAAGAGCCGCTTGACTTGACTACCGTTATCACATTATCACACAGGTTCAGGTAGCTAGTCTTTTTCAGCCCAGATACATTTCATCTCTCTCTCTCTCTCTCTCTCTCTCTCTCTCTCTCTCTCGGGAGTCTTATTATGCAGATCAACAGCGCAGACAGAGCTGTGGAACCTTTGAATCGCTGTCAGTAAAGACAGAAACATG
>CM045884.1:78242599-78292599 GCA_025169545.1 Anguilla japonica
GTCTCCCTCTATAATGGCCTTCGTGGTATGAGCTAATTGCTTTAATGGTCTCCCTCTATAATGACCTTCGTGGTATGAGCTAATTGCTTTAATGGTCTCCCTCTATAATGACCTTCGTGGTATGAGCTAATTGCTTTAATGGTCTCCCTCTATAATGACCCTGGTGGTATGAGCTAATTGCTTTAATAGTCGCCCCCATAATGGCCCTGGTGGTATGAGCTAATTGCCTTAATGGTCGCCCCCATAATGGCCCTGGTGGTACAAGCTAATTGCCTTAATGGTCGCCCCCATAATGGCCCTGGTGGTACGAGCTAATTGCCTTAATGGTCGCCCCCATAATGGCCCTGGTGGTACGAGCTAATTGCCTTAATGGTCGCCCCCATAATGGCCCTGGTGGTACGAGCTAATTGCCTTAATGGTCGCCCCCATAATGGCCCTGGTGGTACGAGCTAATTGCCTTAATGGTCGCCCCCATAATGGCCCTGGTGGTACGAGCTAATTGCTTTAATGGTCTCCCCCATAATGACCCTGGTGGTACGAGCTAATTGCCTTAATGGTCTTCCCCATAAAGGCCCTGGTGGTACGAGCTAATTGCCTTAATGGTCGCCCCCATAATGGCCCTGGTGGTACGAGCTAATTGCCTTAATGGTCGCCCCCATAATGGCCCTGGTGGTACGAGCTAATTGCCTTAATGGTCGCCCCCATAATGGCCCTGGTGGTACGAGCTAATTGCCTTAATGGTCGCCCCCATAATGGCCCTGGTGGTACGAGCTAATTGCCTTAATGGTCTCCCCCATAATGGCCCTGGTGGTACGAGCTAATTGCCTTAATGGTCGCCCCCATAATGGCCCTGGTGGTACGAGCTAATTGCCTTAATGGTCTCCCCCATAATGGCCCTGGTGGTACGAGCTAATTGCCTTAATGGTCTTCCCCATAAAGGCCCTGGTGGTACGAGCTAATTGCCTTAATGGTCTTCCCCATAAAGGCCCTGGTGGTACGAGCTAATTGCCTTAATGGTCGCCCCCATAAAGGCCCTGGTGGTACGAGCTAATTGCCTTAATGGTCTTCCCCATAAAGGCCCTGGTGGTACGAGCTAATTGCCTTAATGGTCGCCCCCATAATGGCCCTGGTGGTACGAGCTAATTGCCTTAATGGTCTTCCCCATAAAGGCCCTGGTGGTACGAGCTAATTGCCTTAATGGTCGCCCCCATAAAGGCCCTGGTGGTACGAGCTAATTGCTTCATGTTCTTTCTGCCCCCCAGTGGTCCTCATGGTGCTTGCAGGCTTCAGTGTCCTCCTGCACATCTTCAGGATGTGGTACAACGCCATGTTGTTGGGGTGCAAACCCGCCACTAAAATCCTGGCCCCCATTATCGAGGGCCCTTTCCTGGCTCTACAGGTTACTATGGCAACACTGAGCATGTGACTGTGACTGTGGGACATGCGCTCTGACGCGGTTCAGTCTGTTTGTCAGGATGTTTGATTGATTGATTGATTCCCGTGCTTCTTGTTTGCATGTGTGGTAAATGCACCATTCAGCTTGTAACCTATTAATCTGCTTAATACAACTAGACACTGTAGTTCAGTCTTTGTGCTCCACTGAATAGCTCCGGACGGACAGAATGTAATGTGATGTAATGTACAGGAAGGTAATGTACAGGATGATAAAGCCTCATCTGATGTGCTGTCTCTTAGTTCTAATGTTTCTATTGTTTTAATTAATAATTTCACCATAATGGACTTGCGAGTATGAACTAACTGTTTTAATGAATGGTCCATAATGGTCCCATTGGTATGAGCTAATTGCTTTAATGGTCCCCACCCCCTGAATAATGGCCTTGGTGGTATGATCTAGTTGCATTAATGGTCCTCCGCCCCATCATAATGTTCCTTGTGGTATGAGCTAATGGCTTTAATGCCCCACCCCCCCCCCAATAACAGCCTTGGTGGTATGAGCTAATGGCCTTAATGCCCCCCCGCCCCCAATAACAGCCCTGGTGGTATGAGCTAACTGCTTTTATGTTTTCTGCCCCCCAGTGGTCCTCATGGTGCTTGCAGCCTTCAGTGTCCTTCTGCATGTCTTCAGGATGGGGTTCAGCGCCATGATGGTGGGGTGCAAACCCGCCACTAAAATCATGTCCCCATTTATCGAGGGCCCCTTCCTGGCTCTACAGGTTACTATGGCAACCACCTTTACTTCCCACAGCGAGCACATGGGGCAGTTCAGTGTGTTTGTCAGGATGTTTGATTATGCTGATTGGACTATTGATTCTCGTGCTTCTTGTTTGCATGTGTGGTAAATGCACCATTCAGCTCGTAACCTATTAACCTGCTTCATACAATTAGACACTGTAGTTCAGTCTGTGTGCTCCTGTGAATAATGGACATAATGTAATGTGATGTAATCTATAGGATGTAATGTAATGTAATCTATAGGATGTAATTTAATGTGATGTAATCTATAGGCTGTAATGCAATGTGATCTATAGGATGTAATGTGATGTAATCTTTCATCGGATGCACGCGCGCTGCCGAGGTTATGCGCTTGGCCCTTAAACTTGTATAAATAAATAAACCAACATCATACATACACATTTACGAATACAGGCTATATTAACTTTAAGACAAGCAACAAACGCTCGTAATTATCTCATCGTGACCCATTAAAGCCAATGGCGCAGATGTTGCTTCATACTTTCAAACTGCTTTCCCAACAGCTATTTTGCGTCCTGCGACTTGAGTTAGAACAGTGAATATGTACGGATTCCTGGACGTGCTGATAGGGACCACCCTTATTCATATTAAACCTCAAATACGCAAAAGACAGGACAACTTATACAGTATGCTAGCAAATTTATGTTAAGTTCCATTCATTTATCTAGGGTTGTGGATACACATCCCCTTAGCAACCAAAAGCTAGCACTGGACCACCTCTGTACTTATTTGCCGGGCACAGAAAAAAAATCGTGACAAGTGTTGAAAAAATAACCACGGAGGATAACAAGGACATTTTTTTTCCTACTTAACTAGGTACAGGTTTGTTACCGATATTTCACCTATTTCATATATGTTGCAAATCAGTTTTACGTTTTCCTGTCTGTCGAACGAAGGTGGTCGAATAGGTGCTCTCACTGTAGCACTGACTTTTGTTTCAGGTAACAAACTCATGATAGCGATGTCTAAATAACTAGCTGACCAGTAACAAGCCTTCAATAGTTTTATGAACAATTAGCTAACTAAATTGATTGTAGCTATCAGCTAGCTAGCTAAAAACGTAGCTAACACTGTATAATTACACACAGAAACGTTAGATCATGCTAGTAGTTGATACGCTATAGCTACGTTTTAAAAGAACGTTATGATACCTGTTTCCAAATGACTTGACAATGTTACATTGCCTGATCATTTTTTGTTGAGATGTAACCTAGCAAGATGACCCAAACTATTAAGCCACGATGTTTGTTTCCATCAAGTGCATGCTATAACAAATAAATACCTATAGTAATTGCATTGGCTACACATGCTGCCCAGCACTAGCCCCCCAGTTTGTGTCTCAGCAATCATCGTTTTAAGTATAGGATGTAATTTAATGTGATCTATAGGATGTAATGTAATGTGATGCAACTAGTGGATGGAAATGCATTATCTGACGTGCTGTCTCTTGGTTTCTTGTGCAGACATACCTACTCTGGGCTCACTCTAAGGATTGCATTCAAAAACACAAGATCCAGACCAGGTGCTTCTGTTTTACCTGTAGGCTGGTTCTGTGGTTCTGGTTCCAATGTCCATGATGGGTGTGACTTGATCCCTGAATATTTGGGGTGGATGAATGCCAAATGTATATAAAGTGAGAATGTAGAGTAAAGCATGTGGCTATACTGACTGTGTGTGCGTGTATGTGTATGTGTGCGTGTTTGTGTGCGTGTGTGTATGTGTGTGCGTGTGTGCGTGTGTGTGTGTATGTATGTGTGTTGCTGTGCGCTCGTGCGTGCGTGTTCGTATATATGTGTGTGTGTTTCTGTATACGTGTGTGTGTGTGTGTGTGTGAGTATATGTGTGTGCATCTGTATGTGTGTGTATATATGTGTGTGTGTATGTGTGCGTGTATATATGTGTGTGTGTATATATATGCGTGTGTGTATGTGTGTGCATGTGTGTGCGTGTGTGTGTGTGTATTTGTGTATATGGTGCGTGTGTATGTGCGTATTTGTGTATATGTGTGTGTGTGTGTATATATATATGCATGTGTGTGTGTGCATGTGTATGTGCATGTGTGTGTGTGTGCATGTGTGTGTGCGCGTGTGTGTGTGTGCATGTGTATATGTGTGTGTATATATACAATACTGTGCAAAAGTTAGATTTTAAAATATAATATATAGTATATATTTGGTCTTAGATGTTTATTTTTTGTTTTCTGCATTATCGTGTTAGTAGAAAAGAGCAAATTTGAGATTTCTAAACATGAATTTTCCAAAAACTGAAATTTTACAGGTGCATTTTTGTATTTTGTTAAATAAAGTAATATTTTAAGTAATAGGCTACTTTTCAGATAAAAACTTGATCAAGGATCTCTTGGATTACCTGGAGAGCCAGAAGCAAGCAAAACAGCCAACATCTGCAGAAAAACTGTGGCAAGTTCTCCAAAATGCTTGGAACAACCTACCAGCGGATGCTCTTATAAATCTGTAGGACAGTGTACCTGAGAGAATTGATGTAGTTTTATAGTCGAAGGGTGGTCACACCAAACATTGATTTTATTTAGTTTTTAACTATTTACTGGTCTTTATATTATTTTTTCGATATTTATAACCTTTCATTTCATTATTTTTGAAAGCATCTTAGCTGTACAGCATTTGTTTACAGGTGCCTAAGACTTTTGCACAGTATTATATGTGTGTGTGTGGACATGTATTACTATCTTTGTGAGAACCAAATGTCCCCACAAGGATAGAAAGATGAGGAAAATTACGCAAGGTGGGGACCTTCTGCTGGCCCCCACAAGTTCAAGAGGCTGTTTTATGGTTAGGACTTAGGGTTAGGGTTAAGGTTAGGCATGTAGTGGTTGAGGTTAGGGTTAGGGGTAGGGTTAGAGTAAGATGTTACAGTGTGTGTGTGTGTGTGTGTGTGTGTGTGTGCAGGTCCGGGCTGATTCTCACTCTCTGTGCGGATATACTGCTGTGGCTGAACGCTGTAACCGAGGACACAGTGCACATGGAGATCGAGCTGGAGCGCGAGATAGCCGGGGTGCATGAGGAGGAGACCTACGACACCGAGAGCTTCGGTACAGCCCTGACCCCCCCCCCCCCCCCACCAAAACACCAAGAGCTTCGGTACAGCCCTGACCCCCCCCCCCCCCACCAAAACACAGAGAGCTTCGGTACAGCCCTGACCCCCCCCCCCCCCACCAAAACACCGAGAGCTTCGGTACAGCCCTGACCCCCCCCCCCCCCCCCCACCAAACACTGAGAGCTTCGGTACAGCCCTGACCCCCCCCCCCCACCAAAACACCGAGAGCTTTGGTACAGCCCTGACCCCCCGCCACCCCTCATAACACTAACCCTAACCCCCTCCCCAAAACACTAACCCCCCACCCCCCCAAAACACTAACCCCACACCCCCCCAAAACACTAACCCTAACCCCCCCCCCAAAACACTAACCCCAACCCACCTCCAAAACACCGAGAGCTTCGGTACAGCCCTGACCCTCCTCAAAACACTAACCCCCCACCCCCCCCAAACACACTAACCCTAACTCCTCCCCCAAAACACTAACCCCACCCCACCCAAAACACAGAGAGCTTCGGTACAGCCCTGACCCCCCCCCCCCAAAACACTAACCCCAACCCACCCCCAAAACACTAACCCCCCACCCCCCCCCCCCCGAAACACTAACCCCAATCCACCCCCAAAACACTAACTCCCCACCCCCTCCAAAACACAGAGAGCTTTGGTACAGCCCTGACCCCCCTCAAAACGCTAACCCCAACCCACCCCCAAAACACTAACCCCCCACCCCCCCAAAACACAGAGAGCTTCGGTACAGCCCCCCACCCCCCTTCGGTACAGCCCTGGAACAACACTAACCCTAACCCCCCCCCCCCCCCCCAAAACACTAACCCCTCCCTCCCCCAAAACACAGTGTAGAACAACTGATCTATCACCCCTTTTCGCTGCTCATGTCCCAGCCTTACTCATTCTGAGACAGAAAGCAAGATCAGCACTCTGACTCCGAAATGCTTCATGAATATGGGCCCCGATCTACCATCAGCTTTTATTTTACCTCACGATGGATGAGCTTTAGAATACGCCACTCAGAACTGTTCCCAGACCAGCGCTTTTTAAAAACGGGTCCAGACCGCTGAAGGCTACTGAAACATGGTCAATCAATCAATCAATCAATCAATCATCAATCAATCAATCAAACTTTATTTATAAAGCCCTGGTCTTGTGTGTTGCAAACATGCTGATGCAGATTTTACCCCATCTCCTCTCCTTTCTCCTCCTGCTGCCCCTCTCTCCTCCCTCTCCTCCTCCTCTTCCTCTCTCCTCTCCCTCTCCTCCTCCTCTTCCTCTCTCCCCTCCCTCTCCTCCTCCTCCTCCTCTTCCTCTCCCCTCCCTCTCCTCCTCCTCTTCCTCTCTCCCCTCCCTCTCCTCCTCCTCCTCCTTCTCCTCCTCCTCCTCCTCCTCTCCTCCCCTCTCCTCCTCCTCCTCCTCCTCCCTCCCTCTCTCCTCCTCCTCCTCCTCCTCCTCTTCTCTCCCTCCCTCTCCCTCTCCTCCTCCCTCTCCTCCCTCCTCCTCCTCTCTCCTCCCTCCTCCTCCCCTCCTCTCCCTCTCCTCCTCCTCTCCTCCTCCCTTCCTCTCCCCTCCCTCTCCTCCTCCTCCTCCTCTCTCCCCTCCCTCTCCTCCTCCTCCTCCTCTCTGGTTTGGGTTTCAGAGCCGGGTAACGGAACCCTGTGTCAGTGTGGGGCCTATGTGCTGTGCATGGTGTTCCGGAAGGGCTTCGAGGTTCTGTACCCCTTCAACATGGAGTACTACCTGATGGCCAGCTGCTTGCTTTATGTCATGTGGAAGAACGTGGGGCGCAGGACGGACCCCCGCCACGCCGAGCCCCCGGCCCGCAGGATCACCCTGCGCATGATGCGCAGGAGCGGGGTGCGGGTGGGGCCGCTGGCAGGGGGCGTGGTCCTGCTGGTGGGCGTGGTCCTGTTCGTCCTGTACCAGGTGTGGGTGGGGCAGCGGGAGAGGCGCAGGGCGGCCTTCCTGCTGTTCTACGGGTACCACCTGGTGGTGGTGCCCCTGATGGTGCTGGCGTCGCTGGCGGGCACGCTGGTGCAGGCGCTGGAGAGGCGGGGCCGGGGCCGGAGGAAGGGCGGCTGGGAG
Source organism: Anguilla japonica (assembly GCA_025169545.1). Classification (NCBI taxonomy): domain Eukaryota; kingdom Metazoa; phylum Chordata; class Actinopteri; order Anguilliformes; family Anguillidae; genus Anguilla; species Anguilla japonica. The sequence goes on from CM045884.1 coordinate 78,249,980, forward strand.
CCGGGGCATAACCCCGCCCGCAGCCTGGACGTGCTGCTGCTGCTGGGGGCCGCTCTGGGCCAGCTCGCCCTCTCCTACTTTTCGCTGGTCGCCGCGCTGGCCGTGGGGCCCCAGGGCATGATGGGAAACCTGGACCTGGCCTACTCTCTTCTCAGCCTGCTGGAGCTCATCCTGCAGAACGTCTTCATCATCGACGGCCTCAACGGCCACCAGGGCATAGGCTCCGCCCACAGCTCCACCCCCAGTACCAAGGTCAGTTCCCCCGCAGCACTTTCGTGGTGTTTTTCTCGTGAGCATGGTTCTGCTCGAGCAGCCAAGTCCAGGCTGTGGACGGAGACCCAAAGCGTCACACGTCTTTAACAAAGCAAACAAACAGCACCATCTTACAGCCATACCTTAGCCGGACTGCTCCAGCACAAACTTGCCCACACACTGCAATCTTTTTTTCATCTTTAAGGGTTTGGATGCCATCAAATCAGTTGAGAGACTATCCAGAGGGTTGATGATGGGTATTGACAGGGGTCACATTATCTGAAACTCTGGAAGCTGGATTCTGGGAGCTCAGGTCATAGACTGAAGGATCTTCCTTTCAGAACAAACACAATGCAGTGCTTCTTGCTCATTTTGGCCATTTACTGATGAGGAAATCTTAAAAGGATTCAGGAAAAAAGATAAAAGCGATAAATAAAATCGCTTATTTTATTTGTCCTCGGTCCTCGCCTGACCCAGAAATCAGTCTAAGTCCACTATCTATAAGGCCATTCCAAACCATTAAATGCTCCCTGAAGCAGCTACAAGCGAGGAGCTAGGAGACTCTCAAAGGATGCTTGAAACATGAGTGCACCCATTGCAGAAGTATTTTTTTCCAGAACATGTGACGTATAAACGATCAGCCTGTGGATACACCTCTCCCCATCTGCCACATTTGTAATTAACGTGGCTTCAAACTAACGCTTAACTGAACAAGGATGTTCTATTTGCCTAATGCACATTTTCTGGATTCCTCCTTCCTCACATCCTTTCCTTCCTCCCTCTATTGGGTGGAGCTAAGGTAGTAAGGAAAGGACGCAAGGAAAGGAAGCACGAAGGTCTGAACTACGCAATTAGAAAAAGCCCCTGGTGATCTTTAAGGCCTACTCTTTCATCTGAGCTTGCCTGACCCTCTCCTCTCTTTCACCACAGAAGAAGAACTTCAGCAAGGCTGTGGAGGAACCGCCAGGGGGACTCACTCTGCTAGAGCCAGACAAAGCAGCAAGAGCGCCCTCTGTGGAGGAAACAGAGAGTGGCAGGAAACCCTGGACCAGACGAGTCAAAAAGGAGATCTGTGCTTTCCTCATTCTGTCCAATATAATGGTGGGTATTGCCTGAGAGAGAGGCAGTTTGCTACTAAAAACCTTCAGTACAGAGAGGACTGGGCTGAGGTGGTGATCAGGACCCCAACAATCACTGGGGGGGGGGGGGTCAGATCATCTCTGAAGCAGCCATTCCAACACGCCATATTTATGTGAGGTTTCACCACTTCAGCCCACCCTCCTGGCGATCGCAATGGCTCTTAAAACGGAGGAACTCTGGTAGCATTCGGCTTGAACCAGGTCTACAGGCTGTGTTATTACAGACAAACGTTTCTGGGAGATATCCTAAAACAGCCAGCAACCAACCCACACACCCCGCAGCTCACAAGACTGGCTGTCTCATTTCTTTACCAGAGCATTTCCATAGTAATTATATTTATTTGCATAGTGAATTTTCACCCAAGTCTGCCGACATTACATAAGAAAATTGTACTGGTTGTTATATCTGAGAACATTAGTGTCCCTGGGCGTTTTAAACATGAGCCTGGTTTTAAGGTGGGGCACTGCTATTGTGCCCTAAAGCAAGGCACATAGCAGAAGTGCTTCAGAATCCAGTCCTAGGATGGGATCGCATGTAAACATTGTGAGCTCTGCAAGCAGCATACAAGAGCGTGTGCTGAAAGCACACACGTGAATTAAAAGTAAAATATTTAGTTATAATTAAATATTTAAATTAAAATATTTAAATTCAAATTCAATTAAAATTTGAAATGTCCCAAACATCCCAAAATGAGAGAAACTAGCAGCAGACAGCAGAAAATGAATATGAAACGCAGCATGTAACAGAAATAAGGTTGTTTGATGATGAAACCCCCCCTCCTCCCCCGACAGCTGTGGGTGATCCCAGCCTTCGGCGCACACCCCCAGTTTGAGAACGGCCTGGGAAAGCAGTTCTTCGGATTCACGGCCTGGTTCATCCTGGTGAACCTGGGCCAGCCGCTGGGGGTGTTCTACCGGATGCACTCTGTAGGAGCCCTGATGGAGCTGCTCCTCACCGCCTGACCCGCCCCGCCCCGCCCCGCCCCGACCCAATCTGCCCCAGCCCCATCCGGCTCAATCCGCCTCGGCCCTATCCGGCCCCATCCAGCCTCCATCCGGCCCCATCCGGCCCAATCCGTCTCGGCCCCATCCAGCCTCCATCCGGCCCCATCCGGCCCCATCCAGCCCCATCCAGCCCCCATCCGGCCCCATCCGGCCCCATCCGGCCCCATCCGGCCCCATCCAGCCTCGATCCGGCCCCATCCGGCCCCATCCGGCCCCATCCGGCCTCCATTCGGCCCCATCCGGCCCCATCCAGCCTCGATCCGGCCGCATCCGGCCCCATCCGGCCCCATCCGGCCCCATCCGGCCCCATCCGGCCCCATCCAGCCTCCATCCGGCCCCATCCGGCCCCATCCGGCCCCATCCAGCCTCCATCCGGCCCCATCCGGCCCCATCCGGCCCCATCCGGCCCCATCCGGCCCCATCCAGCCTCGATCCGGCCCCATCCGGCCCCATCCGGCCCCATCCAGCCTCCATCCGGCCCCATCCGGCCCCATCCGGCCCCATCCAGCCTCCATCCGGCCCAATCCGTCTCGGCCCCATCCAGCCTCCATCCGGCCCCATCCGGCCCCATCCAGCCTCCATCCGGCCCCATCCGGCCCCATCCGGCCCCATCCAGCCTCCATCCAGTCTCCATTAAGCCCCCATCCAGCCCCCATCCGGCCCCCATCCAGCCCCCATCCAGCCTCCATCCGGCCCCATCCAGCCTCCATCCAGCCCCCATCCGGCCCCACCCAGCCTCCATCCAGCCCCATCCGGCCCCATCCGGCTTGGGATTCCACACCAGTCTCTGCTCTCATTCAACCAGCCAATCAATTCCCTTCTTAACTGACGTTTGCAATGAAGTCATGAGTTAGTGGCCACAGCAGTTTGAGAGAACTGGAACTCACAGTGGCCCTCCTGTGTGCTGATGACTGTGGGGGCCCTTCTGTGTGCTGATGACAAACATCACCATTCAATCCCCTTTCTTTAATCTGACCTTTGATCTTTCCAAGGTCTGAAGGATCATGGGACTGAGCAATGCCTTACTAATGACAGTGCTGTTACCATGGTGGCAGAAGCACTGCATGATGTATAATGACTGTGAAAATAAACAGGAACTTTCACTTAAGGGTGGATACGTCACCTACCACCACTGGCTTGTGCCTGATTGGACGATGCACGGCAGCCATGCTAAACCACAATTTTTCCTGGGGCCAGCTAACCAAATCTTACCCTTAACCATTAGAAAGAGAATGAAACTAGAGCCAGCTAACTCCAACCAAATCTTACCTTTAATCTTTTGAAAGAGAATTAACCTAGAGCCAGCTAACTCTACCCAAATCTTACCCTTAACCATTAGAAAGAGAATTAATCTAGGGCCAGCTAACTCCACCCAAATCTTACCCTTAACCATTAGAGAAGGAACTGACAGATGGAGCCAGCTAACTCCACCCAAATCTTACCCTTAACCATTAGAGAGGGAACTGACAGATGGAGCCAGCTAACTCCACCCAAATCTTACCCTTAACCATTAGAGAAGGAACTGACAGATGGAGCCAGCTAACTCCACCCAAATCTTACCCTTAACCATTAGAGAGGGAACTGACAGATGGAGCCAGCTAACTCCACTCAGATCATTAACCATCACTGGGGTCACTGTTAGCCTGGTCTGGCTCTGTAGCTCACATAATCTCAGGTGGATATGCTTCTGTTCTCATACATCGCAACGGCTAATTTATGCTTCGGCGACGCGGTTTCTGGATCGTGCAACGCGGTTTCTGGACAATAATGACGCAAGTTTGACAGTTTTAATGTCAAACCGACACTTTTAAAGGTCTGCGACGGGTGTTGCGTGCTGATTTTTGTAAGGTTGCAGACACCCGTCAGAAGTGTCGGGCAGCTGTGATTGGTTGGCTGAAGAAGAAAGAAGGCTGCCATGGGAACAATGCTAGTTTACTGCCACTTGTTTCCATGAATGAAGACGTTTTGTTTACATAGCTAGCTAGCGAAATGGACCGGTTTGATAAGCTGGCAGAAGAGGTGAGAAAATATCCTAACTTCTACGATTCTTCTTTAGCCTGTGGAATGTAAACTAACTACTGCTGAGCTTGGCGTCTGGTTGCTATAGTAGCAATGCGCACTGTCGCTGAACTGTAAATGCAAATCGTCGTTCGACAAAGTTCTGCCAGCAGACACTCTGTCACAAAACAGTTTGTCAACAAAGCATAAATTAGCCTTAAGGCGCTTTGGACAAGACTGTGTGCTAAATTACTGTAATGTAATAAGGAGGATGCTTTTGTCAAGTTAGACAACAGTGAAGTCCTGATACGAGCCCTGATATTTAACATACCAGTCAACCACCATTCACTAAAATGCAGGATCATTGCATTACATGACACCACACAGTCAGCTCTTTCTGACTAGAATACTTAACTACGATCCAGTGCGGATTGGTGCATTTAAAATCTCACTGAGACAGATACTGCTCATGTGACCCATGACCACTCGTGCTATGCCTTTATCAGAACAGAATGTGTATTGGAAACAAGCAAATACTCTGATTATCAGTAAGGGCAGTGTTTTGTTGGTCTACTTCGTTTTCTCAGTTGTCTTGTTTTGTTGCAAATGTCTACAAGTTTATTTTTTTTTTTTTTTTTTTTAAGTGTCTTGTTTTGTTTTGTTTGCTCGTGCTTTTCTTTGCAATGTATATTTTTAATATATTGTCACAAGACGCCGTGAAATAACAAATGAAACATCCCAGTACCCAGTGTCCCCACCACTGCAGTGGGACATTGGCTTCCATACTTAGCCCAGAGGAAACAGCACCCCCTGCTGGCCCACCAACACCACTTCCAGCAGCAGCTTGGATTTCTCATAAGAATTTAAAGTCCAGCACCTCAAGTGAAAAATCTAATGAAAATAAATTCTGATGTCTGTCCAACCCCATCCACATCTAAATGAAAAATTCCATGAATATTCTGCATCATTTTAAAGGAAACTGTCAACAAATCTCTATTACTTTCACTTTCAAATCATTTATTTTATAGTATATTCTATATCGTATTTCAAGGAGAAAAAAATATTACTTATACAAAGCAGAGAATTTCTTTTATTTAAAAAATTAATCTCTCACACACTGACATTGTTAGACCAGCTCTGAGAAACATGATTCATGTTACACACAGCTTAAACAGGAGGATTTGTAGGTGTCCCTAAAGGCTGTGGATCCCCCCCCCCCCCCCCCCCCCCCACCTGTCATTAACAGCCAATAAGAGAACCCGGTCAGAGACACAGGAAGGCCACAGTGAACAGAACACAGTGTGAAACATCGCCCAATCACACGAGCTGAGCCAAAATGACCATACGTGTCCCAGTCAAAATGACCCAGTGCTGGGTCATAACTGGGCTCATCCAACAGATACAGGTAACCAGTGCACACTTTGGAAAGGCAAATCAGTATGGATACAAAGAACACACACACACACACACACAAACATACGCTCACACACACGCGCACAAACACACGCATCTACACTCATATTAATATCATTTTTTGGCAATGGTCATCATATCATAATGAAAGCTTCCATTATTCTGATGTCTTATTACTCCTGTCCAGCAGAGGGAGGTGTTTACCATGGGCACACTGTGCAGGAGCAGGATAGGTCTCTGTTCCCTCTGGGATAAGCACAGCTCTGTGGTTTTAAAGGAGCTCTGCTGTACCCGCATGCCAGCAGAGTGAGCAGGACCACCTGAAGCCGCCACACAAACAGATGTGTCTGACATCTATCTTCCAAAGAAACAAACAAAAACAACACACATGCAGCTGTGCAGACAGCCGTACCTGATCTGCTACCCTACCTGGCTGAACAGACTGATGCAGCAGAACACTGGGAATGATCTACAGGTCTGACGTTCAGGAGTAAAATTAGCCCCCATCAAAGAATAGCCCATCCTCCTGTATGTCCCTCTTGCAGTTCCTCCTCCTCACTGACAGAGGGCAGTGTTGCTAAACAGAAGGAACTGGGTGCTGAGGAGAGACATCTGCAGAAAAGGGGGTGTGTCTTACTGGCTGCACTCTATAGGACAGGTGCACACACACACACACACACACACACACACACTCTCTCTGACACACAGTTTACATACACACATCATTACTGAACAATAACAATGTAAGAAGAACAAGAAAAAAGAAGCAGCATGGTGCAGCCTCAGCTATGGTTGTAGCCTCCTTCCTCCTCTTCCTCAGGCAGCCTGGAGCAGCAGGTGTTGGTTGGGGTGGGGTGGAGGCGGTGCCTAACGTGTCTTCAGAGCTGTGGGTGGGCCCTGCTCCTGTCAGTCACTCTCACGGGCTCCTCCCCCCTACACCCTCTGAATCTCAAAGAGCCGCACGTCTGTGTCATACCAAATCGGGGGATCCACGTTCCTATGGAGACAGGAAAAAAAAAACACACTGAATAAAACCCACATTTTGCAGCAACAACCAATCACAGCAGCTCTCTTGGTCAGGTGAGGGTGTGGGAGGGGCCATCCAGATGGCATCAGCATCAGTGTGCATGCCCCTCCCTGCTGCTCAAACAAAACCCTCCTAATGGATCAAGCTTATGAATATTCATTAGGGGGTGTGGCCAGATGCAAAACTGTCACGATGGGCGTTCTGATACAGCAGAGAGGGCTGTGGGAGCACAGGAGTATCAGGTGATGCTGGGGAATCTGGGGCAGCGATGAGCCTCGCTCCTTTTTGATCAGGAAGCGCGGCGCTAGGGAAGGTCTGAGCACGTGCGGCAGTCTGACCTCTGACCTATGACCCCTGACTCACCGCAGGTAGACCACGCCCCACATGTAAGTTCGGAACCACATGGCGGTGCCGGCGTTGGCCTGGTACTTCCGGATGAGGATGGGGTGCGGGACCGGGAGCAGCCCGACCAGGGTCCCGTGCTGGAGGAACTTCAGGATCTCAGACTCGTCTGTCAGACCCCTGAGAGAGCCAGAGAGAGGAGAGAGGCTGCATTATTACTTTCATTATTACAGCCATTTACTCTGTTTATGGGACAGACAGATCCATCCTGGAGCATTTAGAGTTCATTCTTTATTAAGGTTTGTATGTCATTTAAACCAGACACACTGAACTTGGTCAGTGTGTCTGGTGTGACTGAAAGCGGAGTGAGATCAGCATCTCTGCTGTAAGACTGATGGGTCTCTGGTGTGACTGAAAGCGGAGTGGGATCAGCATCTCTGCTGTAAGACTGATGGGTCTCTGGTGTGACTGAAAGGGGAGTGGGATCAGCATCTCTGCTGTAAGACTGATGGGTCTCTGGTGTGACTGAAAGCGGAGTGGGATCAGCATCTCTGCTGTAAGACTGATGGGTCTCTGGTGTGACTGAAAGGGGAGTGGGATCAGCATCTCTGCTGTAAGACTGATGGGTCTCTGGTGTGACTGAAAGGGGAGTGGGATCAGCATCTCTGGTGGTGACTGAAAGCGGAGTGGGATCAGCATCTCTGCTGTAAGACTGATGGGTCTCTGGTGTGACTGAAAAGCGGAGTGGGATCAGCATCTCTGCTGTAAGACTGATGGTCTCTGGTGTGACTGAAAGCGGAGTGGGATCAGCATCTCTGCTGTAAGACTGATGGGTCTCTGGTGTGACTGAAAGCGGAGTGGGATCAGCATCTCTGCTGTAAGACTGATGGGTCTCTGGTGTGACTGAAAGCGGGAGTGAGATCAGCATCTCTGCTGTAAGACTGATGGGTCTCTGGTGTGACTGAAAGCGGAGTGGATCAGCATCTCTGCTGTAAGACTGATGGGTCTCTGGTGTGACTGAAAGCGGAATGAGATCAGCATCTCTGCTGTAAGACTGATGGTCTCTGGTGTGACTGAAAAGGGAGTGGGATCAGCATCTCTCTGGTGTGACTGCTGTAAGACTGATGGGTCTCTGGTGTGACTGAAAGGGGAGTGGATCAGCATCTCTGCTGTAAGACTGATGGGTCTCTGGTGTGACTGAAAGGGGAGTGGGATCAGCATCTCTGCTGTAAGACTGATGGGTCTCTGGTGTGACTGAAAGGGAGTGGGATCAGCATCTCTGCTGTAAGACTGATGGGTCTCTGGTGTGACTGAAAGGGGAGTGGGATCAGCATCTCTGCTGTAAGACTGATGGGTCTCTGGTGTGACTGAAAGGGGAGTGGGATCAGCATCTCTGCTGTAAGACTGATGGGTCTGGGTGACTGAAAGTGTGACTGAAAGATGGGTCTCTGGAAAGTGGAGTGGGATCAGCATCTCTGCTGTAAGACTGATGGGTCTCTGGTGTGACTGAAAGGGGAGTGGGATCAGCATCTCAGCATCTCTGCTGTAAAGACTGATGGGTCTCTCTGCTGTAAGACTGGGGTGTGGTGTGACTGAAAGGGGAGTGGGATCAGCATCTCTGCTGTAAGACTCTGGTGTGACTGAAAGCGGAGTGGGATCAGCATCTCTGGTGTAAGACTGATGGGTCTCTGGTGTGACTGACTGAAAGGGAGTGGGATCAGCATCTCTGCTGTAAGACTGATGGGTCTCTGGTGTGACTGAAAGCGGAGTGGGATCAGCATCTCTGCTGTAAGACTGATGGGTCTCTGGTGTGACTGAAAGGGGAGTGGGATCAGCATCTCTGCTGTAAGACTGATGGGTCTCTGGTGTGACTGAAAGGGGAGTGGGATCAGCATCTCTGCTGTAAGACTGATGGGTCTCTGGTGTGACTGAAAGCGGAGTGGGATCAGCATCTCTGCTGTAAGACTGATGGGTCTCTGGTGTGACTGAAAGCGGAGTGGGATCAGCATCTCTGCTGTAAGACTGATGGGTCTCTGGTGTGACTGAAAGCGGAGTGGGATCAGCATCTCTGCTGTGAGATGGAGTCTCACTTGTCGATGCAGATCTTCTCCACCTGTGGCACCAGCACCTGAAGCAGCCGCATTATCGTCTGCAGGGGCAGCTTCACCTTCCAGGAGAGTACCTGTGTGGAGGGGTGGAGGGGGGAGGGTGGTTAGAGTATCTGCCCCAGTGAGAGGCGGGTAGAGAGGGTAAAAGAGAACAGAGGAAGAGGCCCTCACCCATTCAGGCGTGGGGACCCAGGGCGTGGTCGATGATGAGCCTGAGAGCCGTTTCCGTGGCGACTCCATCTCCGTTTCTAAGACATCCTAAGAACAGAGCACACAGCCGTCAGACCGTGCCCCACCCCCTGCCATGCCCACATCCACACAACACCCTGAAAACCATGTCAGAGCAGCCAGGCTCTGATTGGCTGTAGGACTCAGCCATGTCAGAGCTAGAGGCAGGCTCTGATTGGCTGTAGTACTCGGCCATGTCAGAGCTAGAGGCAGGCTCTGATTGGCTGTAGTACTCAGCCATGTCAGAGCTAGAGGCAGGCTCTGATTGGCTGTAGTACTCGGCCATGTCAGAGCTAGAGGCAGGCTCTGATTGGCCACAGAGCTCCCACCTCTGTTTCTTTCCCTGAATTGGACTCAGTGTCGCTGACGCCGGCGTGGGTGGGAAGAGTCTGCGGTGGGTCTGGCTGCTGGATCGACACCATGGTGCCATCGTCCGACACCTGAGATTTCTCCGTCAGCTTGTCAATACCTGCAGAACAGAACCAGAAACCCCAGAGCTTCACCTGTTCTGCTCACAACCGTGGAACAGCACCTTCTACAGCACGTCACACTGCTCTGCTATACTGTACACTGTAGTTAATCTACCACTGCAGATAGGGTATACTATAGGTAAAGGGCACTGAAGGGCAGGGGAGTGCGTTTAAGGCTTAGTGGGGGAGTATAAATGTGAGGGGGAGAGGTGGTTACCGGGCGTGGCAGCCAGGCTCGTTTTGAGCGTTCCAGGCTCGGCGGGTATGGCGGGCCGGGAGCCCTCCATGGAAACGGTTTCCTGGGAGCTGGTGCGGGACATGCCCTCAGGCGACCGCTTCTTCCGCTGCAGCGCCCTCTGCAGGGAGCCGGGGTCCGACGGCAGGTTGGCCAGCTGGTGGAACGCGGCGCGCTTACGGATGATGGCGTACACCAGGTTATAGTTACCTGCAAGGACCATTAGACCAGGTTATAGTTACCTGCAAGGACCATTAGACCAGGTTATAGTTACCTGCAAGGACCATTAAACCAGGTTACAGTTATCTGCAAGGACCGTTATACCAGGTTACAGTTATCTGCAAGGACCGTTATACCAGGTTACAGTTACCTGCAAGGACCATTACACTATAGTTACCTGCAAGGACCATTAAACCAGGTTACAGTTACCTGCAAGGACCATTACACTATAGTTACCTGCAAGGACCATTAAACCAGGTTACAGTTATCTGCAAGGACCGTTACACCAGGTTATAGTTACCTGCAAGGACCATTAAACCAGGTTACAGTTATCTGCAAGGACCGTTATACCAGGTTACAGTTACCTGCAAGGACCATTACACTATAGTTACCTGCAAGGACCATTAAACCAGGTTACAGTTACCTGCAAGGACCGTTACACCAGGTTACAGTTACCTGCAAGGACCGTTACACCAGGTTATAGTTACCTGCAAGGACCGGTATGAGACCCAGACACACAGGGGCTCTGAGATACATGGACTCACCATCGAACTGGTACTGGATGAGGTTGTTAAAGGCCTCCAGCAGGAAGAAGACCAGGTGGTGGTTCTGGGAGGCGGAGAACAGGAACCAGGGGGTGGAGAAAGCCTCCAGCAGGTGGAGCAGCTTATTGGCTGCCACCATGGACAGGCTCTTCAAATAGGGTGACACTGTCGAGGGGGCGGGACAATCTCAATGATTCTCATTATCATCATTATCTATTGTTCTTCAGTTCATAAGAAGCTTCAGTAAACTTCAGTTCATAACAAGCTTATAACAAGTCAGGAATCATACATCATTATAAATCACAATTTTTCTGAACCCCAGTTTTGACTTGAATTCCCCTGAAGCTTACAGTGAAATACTTTTTATCAGAACTGTAAAGAATTTCAGAAGTAATCCTGTTTATTTTTAAAACCATAAGGAAATCTGGTGATGCGATGTGTTCTCACGGCCAGCAGGTGGCGGTGCTCACCATTTACCACAATAGTGAGCAGGCAGTCAAAGAGAGGCTGCAGGCGCTGGTGTCCGCTTGTGATGATCTTGTGGAAAACCTGGGGGGGGGGGGGGTCACATGAGGGGCGGGGGGGAATCACATGACACACCTTCAAACTATAGTTTTTTTTCAGGTACAGGGATATAAATCACACCTGTTAAAGGTCCTCACAGTGAGACTCTCATTCGTCAAATTAGCATCAAGGAGTGTGAGTGTGTGTGTGTGCGAGCTTGCGTGTGTGTGCACATGTGTGTGAATGTGAGAGAGTGTGTGTGTGCGTACACACGGATCAGTGTGAGTGTGAGTGTATGCGCGTGTGAGTGTGAGTGTGTGTGTGCTTGTACGTGTGAGAGAGTTTGAGTGTGAGCGTATGCACGTGTGAGTGTGTGTGTGTGTGTGTGTGTGTGTGTGTGTGTGCAAGTGTGTGTGTATGTGTGTGCTTGTGAGTGTGAGAGAGTTTGAGTGTGAGTCTGAGAGTGTGTGAGTGTGTGTGTGTGTGTGTGTGCGCGTGCGCGCGAGTGACACTCACGATGACGAGCAGGTCAGCGTGTGTGCCTGTGAAGACCGGGATGTCCATGGGAACACGCACGGTGTAGGGTTTGTTCAGACGCACCCCAAAATTCCGCTCTCCACTGAGCAACAACAGGATAAACACACCAATGTGCACAAGCCCAACACGGGCTGCAGAGAGAGGGGGCGGGAGGGGGGGGGGAGAGAGAGAGAGGGAGAGAGAGGGAGCGAAGGAGAGGAAGTGAGAAAAAGAGGGAGAGAGAGAGCGAGAGAGAGGAAGTGAGAAACAGAGGGAGAGAGACCTCAGTTTACCACAGCATTGTGACATTGTGACATAATAATAAATATTTAGTACACACACAATAAAAAAAAGACGAAACGCACAAGTACTCAATTAAGCCGAAATTCACGCGTGCACACACCTGCACGCATTCACACACTCACACACACACACACACACTCACACTGATCAGCCCGTGCATCGTTCAGGTAGAACAGGATGGGCAGTAGGATATCCAGAACATGGCTGCTCTTCAGCACAAAGAACAGGAACTTCTGTAATACAAACGGGTCCAAAAACATCATCACTAGGCATCATCAGACATCATCAGGCATCATCAGGCATCAGGAAGTGTTAACAATATTTGCTTTTTAAATCCCCCTCTACGACCCCCCGGCCCAGAATGCCTGCAAAAAAAGAAACAATACTTTGTTAGTCAGTAGGCTGGGTCAGCAGTGCAGCGGTTTGGGACAGTAGGGTGGATCAGTAGTGCAGCAGGTTTGGTCAGTAGTCGATGTCACTAGTGCAGTAGCTTGGGTCAGTAGTCGGGGTCAGTAGTGTAATAGTTTGTGTCAGCAGAGTGGGTCAGCAGTTTAGTAGTTTGGGTCAGTAGGCTGGGTCAGTACAGCAGTAGCTTTGGCCAGTATTCTATGTCACTAGCACAGTAGTTTGGGTCAGTAGTGTAGTACTGTGGGCCAGGAGCATGGGCCAGTAGTGCAGTAGGGTGGGTCAGTAGACTGGGTCAGTAGCGCAGTGGTTTGATCAGTAGGTTGGGTCTGTAGTTAGCAGTAGCTTTGGTCAGTAGTCTACATCACTATCGCAGTAGTTTTGGTCAATACTGTAGTAGTGTGGGTCAGAAGCATGGGTCAGCAGTGCAGTAGTATTGGTCAATACTGTAGTAGTGCGGGTCAGAAGCATGGATCAGCAGTGCAGTAGTATTGGTCAATACTGTAGTAGTGTGGGTCAGAAGCATGGATCAGTAGTGCAGTAGTTTTGGTCAATAGTCTCCTACCTTGTTGAAGTCGCAGAGCTTCCAGAACAAGACCAGCAGCTCCTGGTGGAACTGTATCTTCTTGGTGGAGTTGGGCAGGTAGGTCTGGGTCAGGGGGTTTGTAAGCAACCGGGCCAGACCTTTCAGAATAAAGGAGAAATCCTGAGGGAGAGAGAGAGGAGAGCGGGGGGGGAGGGGGGGAGAGGGGGGAGAGAGAAAGAGAATGAGAGGGAGGAGAGAGAGAGCAAGAGAAAGAGAGAATTTTAGAATTTCAGAAAAGTAATTATATCAACATGCAATCCCAAACAAAAAATATAATGAAAGTCAAAAAGAAAGCATATCACCTTGTACTGTACATAGCACATTACCTTTATCCCAAATAACCGAAAATGCATCAGACAGAGAGAGCGAGCGAGGTGGAGAGAGGAACTTCAGATTACCACAGCACCGTGACATTGCGTCAGACTGCATGTTATTAACATTTTAGTAATATTCAGAGATTATTCATCAGATCGCATGTACAAGCTGACCAACAGCTTCTTCTAAATGAAATTCTGTGACCACCAATGTCTGTTATGTTGTTTTGAAAAAGATAAAACTGTGGTGATGGTTATTAAAGGACTAACATGGTGGTTTTCACACTTATTGAAGAAACACGATGAGTAAAGTATTAAATATGTAAATTCTTTATTTTCAGAGAAATATGTGTTTTAAATTCATAGTCCTATTTTCAACCGGTTGAGAATGTTATCGACTTAGTGCGTCACAAGTACAGTAACCACTCCCCTTTCCACGCCCCGTAAAGAAATCTGACTGGACACACCGTCCTGCTACAAGTGTGCTGTGAAGTTTAGGTAGCAAACAACAAGGCTGAATCCTTCTGACGTAATTTACATAGAAACTATATGCTCAGATTGCCTAGTTTCACTCACTGTGGCCAAGCGGAATCGATAATGTTTCAGAAAATATATAATTTTAAAAGGTTTAATTCAATCTTCTACTGGGACATTAACCTTGTACTGCGATCAGTAAAGGCTAACAGCACAGTACCACTTAATTGTTGTCACTTCTATCACCACTGTAATGAATTAAAAAAAGGCGACAAACTACCTTTTCTGTGAGAAATTTATTGTCGAGCTCACATGCATACACTGCTGGTGACATTCTAAAGCTCTGTTTTGCCCTCCCTACAGTCAGTCAGATTGCTGTGATAGCTCATTCTAAATCATATTTGGTGACCCATAGTTTGCGCCGCTGGCTTACAGGCAAGACAATGCAAATATTTGACTAACGTTAGGTTCACTTTTTAGAGTGCCTTTTAAGGACTATTAGACTATCTCTGGTTGGTTATATTCATTTATAGCTAGCTAGCTAACGTTAGCTAGCTATGTAGTTTGCTTTCATAATGTAATGGTATCGATAACATTAGCTAGCTAGTTTGCTTTCAAATATTATAGTTGTGGTTTTATCTTAACTTGGCTAGCTAGCAAAAATTATTATTGGATATAAGTCAACGTCCTTAGCTGTCGATACTTGATATACTAAGTTAGCTAGCTTGTGAAAATTCAGTCTCCCAAGATGAGCGCGTATCATGGAGGTAGCTATGGTAACTGGGCACGGTCTGTCAATCATAGCTAACTGACAGTTCTCATTACCACGCCCAGACAGTTCGGGTGAACTTTTATAGTGGGAAATTTAGGCTTAGAAAAATATGTTTTAAAATACATTTAAATGATTGAATAATAAAAAAATTATGCACATTTGTTTTGCTGTTGTCTAAAGACAACTGGGAAGTGTCACGTTCAACCACCATGTTACTCCTTTAAGTGTGAACAGTGTGAATGAGGCGGGCTGGCAGGAGAGGCGGTGATGTTGAAATGGAAACATGGGAATTACAGTGCAAATCACTGCAGCTTTAATGTAAGGTGAGCTGGCACTGGACCAGGGCAGTAAGGTTAAGCTGCTGAATTTAAACTACAAACAGGAGATAAAAACAAACACATAAAACGCTTACCTCTTCCCTGTGGATTCTGGACAGGTAGTTCACAAAGAGGTTATCTGGGCCCACAGACTGGAACAGAGTACAGAGAGAGGACAGTGAGAGCAGAGAGAGAGTGTGTGTGTGGGTGTGTGCTTGTGTGTGTACGTGAGAGTGTGCTCGTGTGTATAAGGGTGTGTGCGTGCATGTGTGTATGAGGGTGTGTGTGTGTGTGTGTGCGTAAGTGTTTGTGTGCGCATATGTGTGTGTGTGTGTGAGGGTGAATGCTTTTGTGTGTGTGTGTGTGTGTGCGTGCATGTGTGTGAGGGTGTGTGCTTGTGTATGTTTGTGTGTTCGTGTTTCTTCAACCATCGCTGTGGATCCTTATGGTCTAAAGATCCCTGTGTTCATGTCCGCACACATCCTCTTTGTCTTAACTGACCTGTGCATCCAGCCTGTTCAGTCATTCTGCTTCATCTCTATGAGCACCAGAATGTGCTATGATCTTACATAATGCATACGTACCAGGAGAGACCCTATACATACACCACATACTACTGTGCTCTTAACATAACATATTCATGAAGCAGAGTGGCCCAAACAGTACTGCGTCAATGTATGTTCAGCACTGTAACACGACACCAGGACCTCCTGCAGTTCAGGAGCAGGGTGGACTGAAGGAACGCAGGAGCTGAGTATCTGCTTATGCTATAGCATCTGTTTGCAGGAGCTGAGTATCTGGTTATGCTATAGGATCTGTTCTCAGGTGCTGAGTATATGCTTATGCTATATGATCTGCTCACAGGAGCTGAGTATCTGGTTATGCTATAGGATCTGTTCGCAGGAGCTGAGTATCTGGTTATGCTATAGGATCTATTCGCAGGAGCTGAGTATCTGGTTATGCTATAGGATCTGTCACAGGAGCTGAGTATCTGGTCATGTTATAGGATCTGTTCACAGGAGCTGAGCATCTGGTTATGCTATAGGATCAATTCGCAGGAGCCGAGTATCTGGTTATGCTATAGGATCTATTCGCAGGAGCTGAGTATCTGCTTATGCTATAGGATCTGTTCACAGGAGCTGAGTATCTGCTTATGCTATAGCATCTGTTTGCAGGTGCTGAGTATCTGGTTATGCTATATGATCAGTTTTCAGGAGCTCAGTATCTGGATATGCTATAGGATCTGTCACAGGAGCTCAGTATCTGGTTATGCTATAGGATCTGTGCTCCTTCTCAGGCGGGCGTTACCTCCGGCTCGTCGGCAGCGGAGGGCGAATCGGAGGGGTCGAGGGCATGGCTGGCAGCTGTGGCCCCGCCCCCGTCAGACTCGAGCGTGACGATGAGGACCTGGACGGCGTGCTCCACCAGGCGCTCGCGGTAGTCTGAGAACAGCAGGTGGTTGTAGGGGATCCCGTACCCCACAGGGTCGTACGCACACACCACGTTCAGCAGAGAGGTGAAGAGAGGCAGGGCGTGTCTGTGGGGGCAGAACACACAGCCCAAAACCGGGAGGGACTGGGGTTACGACCGGAACACACAGCCCAAGACCAGGAGGGAATGGGGTTACGAGCGGAACACACAGCCCAAAACCGGGAGGGACTGGGGTTACGATCGGAACACACAGCCCAAAACCGGGAGGGACTGGGGTTACGAGCGGAACACACAGCCCAAAACCGAGAGGGACTGGGGTTACGAGCGGAACACACAGCCCAAAACCGGGAGGGACTGGGGTTACGACCGGACACAACAGCCCAAAACCGGAGGGACTGGGGTTACGACCGGAACACACAGCCCAAAACCGGGAGGGACTGGGGTTACGACGGAACCGGAACACACCGCCCCAAAAACCGGGAGGGACTGGGGTTACGACCGGAACACACAGCCCAAAACCGGAGGGACTGGGGTTACGACCGGAACACACAGCCCAAAACCGGGAGGGACTGGGGTTACGACCGGAACACACAGCCCAAAACCGGGAGGGACTGGGGGTTACGATCCGGAACACACACCCCAAACCGGGAGGGACTGGGGTTACGACCGGAACACACAGCCCAAAACCGGGAGGGACTGGGGTTACGACTGGGGTTTACGACCGGAACACACAGCCCAAAACCGGGAGGGACTGGGGTTACGACGGAACACACAGCCCAAAAACCGGGAGGGACTGGGGTTACGACCGGAACACACAGCCCAAAACCGGGAGGGACTGGGGTTACGACCGGAACACACAGCCCAAAACCGGGAGGGACTGGGGTTACGACCGGAACACACAGCCCAAAACCGGGAGGGACTGGGTTTACGACCGGAACACACAGCCCAAAACCGGGAGGGACTGGGGTTACGACCGGAACACACAGCCCAAAACCGGGAGGGACTGGGGTTACGACCGGAACACACAGCCCAAAACCGGGAGGGACTGGGGTTACGACCGGAACACACAGCCCAAAACCGGGAGCCCAAAACCGGCCCAGGGACTGGGGTTACGACCGGAACACACAGCCCAAAACCGGGAGGGACTGGGGTTACGACCGGAACACACAGCCCAAAACCGGGAGGGACTGGGGTTACGACCGGAACACCCAAAACCGGGAGGGACTGGGGGTTACGATCGGAACACACAGCCCCAAACCGGGAGGGGGGGGTTACGACCGAACACACAGCCCAAAAACCGGGAGGGACTGGGGTTACGATCGGAACACACAGCCCAAAACCGGGAGGGACTGGGGTTACGACCGGAACACACAGCCCAAAACCGGAGAGACTGGGTTACGACCGGAACACACAGCCCAAAACCGGGAGGGACTGGATTTACGACCGGAACACACAGCCCAAAACCGGGAGGGACTGGGGTTACGATCGGAACACACAGCCCAAAACCGGGAGGGACTGGGGTTACGACCGGAACACACACTTTGGACATTCCACTATCTCCCAGAGATGGCACGTAGAATTTTGAAGAACCAATCAGACAGGCTGTGTGGAGGCCTGACCTGTTGTGGGCGGAGCAGAAGAAGCTGACCCAGGGGTTGGGCACGCTCTGGTCGGGGGAGGGGGGCAGGTACATGGCCTCTGAGAAACAGGTGAGCAGCAGCTTCAACAGCTCCATCCTGAACCAAAGAGGGAGGATCATCAGCATGACATCACTACTACATCACTATGATATCAGCGTAACATCACTACTACATCACTATGACATCACCGTGACATCACTACGACATCAGCATGACATCCCTACTACATCACTGTGACATCAGCATGACATCCCTACTACATCACTGTGACACCACTATTACATCAGCATGACATCACATTTAGACCATCATTACATTCCCATGAAATAACCAATACACAACCACTACGTCCTCATGGCATTACCAGTACATAACCATTACATCCCTATGGCTTCACCAGTATATAACTATTACACCACCATGACATCACCAGTACATTTCCAGGACATTGCAATTGAATATCCATGACATCATCATTACATCACCTGTTGAGGTCGTAGATGTAGTTGAGGGGCGGGGACTGGGCGAACCCCACCCCAGCTTCCCAGATGTGCTCACAGCTGTCGACAGACTGGACGTCTTCAGTGGTGTCCTACAGGAAAGATCATGTGACCATCAATCCCAACAGACCTTAGGAGATGACACCCTCCCCCAGTACAGAGTGAAAGGGAGACAAAGTTGCCAGGGAAACGGGAGAGAGAGAAAGTGGCAGGAAGTAGAATCTGGCTTAGCACAGTAAGACCACGGCTGGGCCTGGTGCCTCCTTAGCACCATTGCGGGGGGGCTGGGCCTGGTGCCTCCTTAGCACCATTGCGGGGGGGCTGGGCCTGGTCCCTCCTTAGCACCATTGCGGGGGGGCTGTGCCTGTCCCTCATTAGCACCATGGCGGGGTCTTAGCACGGTAAGACCACGGCTGGGCCTGGTCCCACCTTAGTACCATGGCAGGGGGGTTGGGTCAAAGAGGACTGAGCAAAGCAGGACATGCCCCACAGAGTCCTATGAGTTTACTCTGACCCCTGTCCTCTCGGCCGAAAGGCACGCCCCTTAACGCGCTCCTGAAGGAGCCGCTGGGGCATTAATGACCCAGCAGCCCGTTAAGGGCAATTAGGCAGAAACCCAGACCCAGTCCTCCGGGCGTCAGGCTCGAACACTCGACCTTCTGGGAGTTTTCCCACCGTTCCACAGGTGGACGTTTCCTGAAGCGGCCGTGCGTGTGTTTTGGGGGGGGGGGGGTCCTAAGTGTCCCAGAGCTGTTAGGCAGGGCTGGCAGGGTCGCTCGTGTAAATCAGGTTTCTCCTCCATTGTAAGGGGCTTGGGATCAGGATGCCTTGCAGGAGGAATGTGATGATGGCGCATTTGCTCACTGGTCTGGCAGAACCCCACAACCCAGTTCACAAACATGGCCCCACCCATCTGTGCCACAGAACCACACAGCCCAGTCCTCAAACACAGCCCCACCCGCCTGCGCCAGATTACTCATTAACCACAGCAGGTGCCGTGAGTCCTGTTCAGTAGGATTTACAGTACAAACCTGGACATACCGACCGCACGAGCGTACAAACATATAAACAACCACAATCAGTTATTTACATGGCAGCAACTTTGACATATTACTTGCATATATGCAGAAATCTCTACTGTTTGTTATCCAATATCCAAAATATTCCAAATGTACACTCACCAGCCACTTTATTAGGTACACCTGTTCAACTGCTCGTTAACTCAAATATCTAATCAGTCAATCACGTGGCAGCAACTCAATGCATTTAGGCATGTAGACATGATCAAGAAAATCTGCTGAAGTTCAAACCAAGCATAAGAATGGGGAAGAAAGGTGATTTAAGTGACTTTGAACATGGCATGGTTGTTGGTGCCAGACGGGCTGGTTTGAGTATTTCAGAAACTGCTGATCTACTGGGATTTTCACGCACAACCATCTCTAGGGTTTACAGAGAATGGTCATAAAAAGAGAAAATATCCAGTGAGCAGCAGTTCTCTGGGCAAAAATGCCTTGTTGATGGTAGAGGTCAGAGGAGAATGGCCAGACTGGTTAGAGCTGGTAGAAAGGCAACAGTAACTCAAATAACCACTCGTTACAACCGAGGTATGTAGAAGAGCATCTTTGAATGCACAACATGTCGAACCTTGGAGCAGATGGGCTACAGCAGCAGAAGACCACACCGGGTGCCGCACCTGTCAGCTGAGAACAGGAAACTGAGGCTACAATTGTATGGGCTCACCAAAATTGGACAACAGAAGATTGGAAAAATGTTGCCTGGTCTGATGAGTCTCGATTTCTGCTGCGACATTCAGATGGTAGGGTCAGAATTTGGCGTAAACAACATGAAAGCACGGATCCATCCTGCCTTGTTATCAACTGTTCAGGCTGGTGGTTGTGGTGTAGTGGTGTGGGGGATATTTTCTTGGCACACTTTGGGCCCCTTATTACCAACTGAGCATTGTTTAAACACCACAGCCTACCTGAGTATTGTTGCTGACCATGTCCATTCCTTTATGACCAGTGTACCCATCTTCTAATGGCTACTTCCAGCAGGATAACGCGCCATGTCACAAAGCTCAAATAATCTCAAACTGGTTTCTTGAACATGACAATGAGTTCACTGTACTCAAATGGCCTCCACAGTCACCAGATCTTAATCCAATAGAGCACCTTTGGGATGTGGTGGAACAGGAAATTTGCATCATGGATGTGCAGCCGACAAATCTGCAGCAACTGCTTGATGCTATCATGTCAATATAGACCAGAATCTCTGAGGAATGTTTCCAGTATCTTGTTGAATCTATGCCATGAAGAATTAAGGCAGTTCTGAAGACAAAAGGGGGTCCAACCCGGTACTAGCAAGGTGTACCTAATAAAGTGGCCGGTGAGTGTATGTAACACTTTTAAACATATTCATGACTACAAACTCTGTTAACCTTCTTGAAATGACTCATAAGATGCCCCCCCCCTCCCACAGAGACCGTTGTGCCCAAGATGGACGGGGAGATTTGGGGAGGTACTGACCGCACCCCCTCTGCGGTGGCTCTGCACGGTGAAGTTGGGGCAGAAGAGGAGATCGGCGATGGCCAGGAGGAGAAACTCTGCCAGGGGACGCGCTCCATCGTCATCGCCCTCATCCACCTGCAGGGGGCAGCACAGGAAGCCAGCGCTAACAGAGCAAAACTCAAATGCCAGCAGACCTGGATCAAGCCATCTCTACACGCTAATCACACAATCTGTGAATAATAATTAATAAAATTAATCAATCTGTGAATATCACATTCAGTTGGGAATTGTCAAGAACCCGGAGTTGTGTTTTAAAATGCTTATCAGAACCTAAAGAGTTAAAAGTAATTCTGGTGCAGGTATGAAAACTCTAAATTCCGTCAAACACAGGATACTGTGATCTATTCTCCAGTTTCTCTCGCAAAAACAAAAACACCTTTTATCTCATAAGGGAAAGCAATTCCAAACACAATCCAGTCCCCCTGCCACCCACCCCCTCTTTTTCTCTATGCCTCTCTCTCATTCTCTTTCTTTCTCTCTTTCTCTCTCCCTCACACACATACACACACTCACACACTCTCTCTCTCATACACACACACACACACACACATACACACACTCACACACTCTCTCTCTCATACACACACAACCACAGAGCACACACAACAAAAGGGCAGTAACAGGACCCTGCTGTATCTCCCATCCTTACAGTACAGGTAATCAGTACAGACCTGCTGTATACTGACCCATCCTTACAGTATACAGGTCAGTGGATCAGTACAGGACCTGCTGTATACTTACCCATCCTTACGGTATACAGGTCAGTGGATCAGTACAGGACCTGCTGTATTTACCCATCCTTACGGTATACAGGTCAGTGGATCAGTACAGGACCTGCTGTATTGACCCATCCTTACGGTATACAGGTCAGTAGATAAGGACAGGACCTGCTGTATTTACCCATCCTTACGGTATACAGGTCAGTGGATCAGTACAGGACCTGCTGTATTGACCCATCCTTACGGTATACAGGTCAGTAGATAAGGACAGGACTTGCTGTATTGACCCATCCTTACGGTATACAGGTCAGTAGATAAGGACAGGACCTGCTTTATACTGACCCATCCTTAGAATATACAGGTCAGTGGACCAGGACAGGACCTGCAGTACTGACCCATCCTTACGATATACAGGTCAGTGGACCAGGACAGACCCTGCTGTACACTGACCCATCCTTAGAATATACAGGTCAGTGGACCAGGACAGGCCCTGCTGTATACAGACCCATCCTTACGGTATACAGGTCAGTGGGTCAGTACAGGATCTGCTGTATACTGACCCAAATATGGATGCCCCAAATAAGAAACCCCAATAAGGATGCCCAAAATCTTCACCCCCATCCCTGTGACATCCAAGCACACAGGACCGGAGTGTGTGACTGCTCAATGATCCCCACCCCACTCCCCAATCCCCAATCCCAATGACCCCCCTTCCCCAACACGCCCACCCCCCCGTGGTTTAGCAGCACACAGCTCCGGAACCTTCTGGCTGAAACGTCACACAGGCCCATTGTGTCGGGACAAAGGAAGCACTTGTAACCAACTGAACCTTTCCGAGCGAAGAGATGGTGGAGGGAGGCCTACATTTCAAACGATACCTCAGTGAGCCTGTGTTCATATTTATGAGGAACAGAGACACTTTAAAGAGCCCTCAATTTGCACACAGCAATAAACATGCTAATCAGCTCAAGCAGACACTGCAGGCCTCCGGGACTGCAGTTGACACTGGAGCCGCCAAGATCCCATTCTATCTTAACCCTCTGAACAGTGTGTATTTGGAAATGTTTTGATTGATATGTGTGGGAGAGTTTCAAAGTTCTAAGTTCATAAGAATGTTTTTGGTTCTATAAGGGAAGACAGCTTCAGGATTCTGGGGCACTGGGTTTGAGCAGCAGGGAAGAGGAGAGCACACTCACCCCAGCCCGCCCCGCCCCAGGCACCGTAGACCAGAAGAAGCCCCTCCAGTCGGGGTCCTCAAAGATGTAGGGCAGGATGCGCGTGAGCAGCCGGGAGCAGCTCACAGTGACCTGCTGCTCCTTCACTGAGGGGCAGCCTGACTCTGCAGCTTGGACCAGCTTCTCCACCGCCTGAGAGAGAGAGGGAGGGGGGGGGGGAGAGAGAGAGAGAGAGCGGGGGGGGGGGAAGGGAGGGAGAGAGAGAGAGAGAGAGAGGGGGGGCAGGGAGGGGGGCAGGGAGGGAGAGAGAGGGGCAGGGGGGGGAGAGAGAGAAGACAGAAGTTTACACACACAAACACGCACACACAGGCTGTACCTTATAACACACACAAACACGCACACACAGGCCGTACCTTATAACACACACAAACACGCACACACAGGCCGTACCTTATAACACACACAAACACGCACACACAGGCCGTACCTTATAACACACACAAAAACACGCACACACAGGCCGAACCTTATAACACACACAAACACGCACACACAGGCCGAACCTTATAACACACACAAACACGCACACACAGGCCGAACCTTATAACACACACAAACACGCACACACAGGCCGTACCTTATAACACACACAAACACGCACACACAGGCCGAACCTTATAACACACACAAACACGCACACACAGGCCGAACCTTATAACACACACAAACACGCACACACAGGCCGTACCTTATAACACACACAAACACGCACACACAGGCCGAACCTTATAACACACACAAACACGCACACACAGGCCGTACCTTATAACACACACAAACACGCACACACAGGCCGAACCTTATAGCAGAGGGTTGCCAGGTTGGAGGGTGACTCCTCTCGGACAGCCCGTATCTCGGCTGCAGGTACGAGGGCGAACATGTCCTGGACGAGGTGGAGGTGTCGACCCAAAACTGGTCCCAGAAGCCATCATCTGTGGCCTCCACAGGCTGTGGAAGTCAGGACAGCGCTCAGTCACCTTTCCTAGAAACCTGGTGCACCCCACAGGATAATCCCACCCAAACCTGGAGCACCCCACAGGATAATCCCACCCAAACCTGGAGCACCCCACAGGATAATCCCACCCAAACCTGGAGCACCCCACAGGATAATCCCACCCAAACCTGGATCACCCCACAGGATAATCCCACCCAAACCTGGAGCACCCCACAGGATAATCCCACCAAAACCTGGAGCACCCCACAGGATAATCCCACCCAAACCTGGAGCACCCCACAGGATAATCCCACCCAAACCTGGAGCACCCCACAGGATAATCCCACCCAAACCTGGTGCGCCCCACAGGATAATCCCACCCAAACCTGGTGCGCCCCACAGGATAATCCCACCCAAACCTGGAGCACCCCACAGGATAATCCCACCCAAACCTGGAGCACCCCACAGGATAATCCCACCCAAACCTGGAGCACCCCACAGGATAATCCCACCCAAACCTGGAGCACCCCACAGGATAATCCCACCCAAACCTGGAGCACCCCACAGGATAATCCCACCCAAACCTGGAGCACCCACAGGATAATCCCACCCAAACCTGAGCACCCCACAGGATAATCCCACCCAAACCTGGCACCCCCCACAGGATAATCCTGGAGCACCCCACAGGATAATCCCACCCAAACCTGGAGCACCCCACAGGATAATCCCACCCAAACCTGGAGCACCCCACAGGATAATCCCACCCAAACCTGGAGCACCCCACAGGATAATCCCACCCAAACCTGGAGCACCCCACAGGATAATCCCACCCAAACCTGGAGCACCCCACAGGATAATCCCACCCAAACCCCAAACCTGGAGCACCCCACAGGATAATCCCACCCAAACCTGGAGCACCCCACAGGATAATCCTGTCCAAGCCTGGAGCACCCCACAGGATAATCCCACCCAAGCCTGGAGCACCCCACAGGATAATCCCACCCAAACCTGGAGCACCCCACAGGATAATCCCATCCAAACCTGGAGCACCCCACAGGATAATCCCACCCAAACCTGGAGCACCCCACAGGATAATCCCACCCAAACCTGATGCACCCCACGGGATAATCCCACCCAAACCTGATGCACCCCACGATAATCCCACGCATTCTGGGCCCCGATTCACCGTGCCCGACAGTCACAGTGGTATTATTTGGCCAGATTACCCTGTAGGGGGCGCTGCTTACAGACAGAATCGTAACCCTGCCGAATGGCTCGCGGTAATCCCAATTTCAAATTGTAGATATCAAACGATGCTTGATACTCATGAGCGGAACTCCTGTAGCACGATGGCATCGCCAACGGAAACCCCACAGCAGCCAATGGGAGCCGAGATGAGCCGGAAGTGAAATGTCTGTTGTGCTCTCAGGTCACGTTGGATCACGTGAGTTTCTGCGAGATCCCAGGTTGTGAGAGACAGGACTGTGATTGGTTGTGAGTGTAAACGTTAAGTGTGCGATGCTACGTCTAGGCCAAACCGTCTAGTGAGCGTTCTGATGACTGAAAGACAAAAAAAAAATCTGAGAATCTGTTGTTAGTTGTGTAAAGTAGAGGTAGCAGAAATGCTATCAAGTGGGGGGGGGGGGGGGGGGGGGTGGCAGCAGGGAAAGCTGCAGTCCTTCATTTCCGTTTCCGAGCTTTCCTGTTCACACACGTGCTTGGCTTCCACCCTCTTGCATTTCATCCAGTGGTGTAGTTAACACATTGATTATCTGTCCAATTAGTAAACTAACTGACCTACAAGATTAGTCAAGCAACATCTACAGCACAGATTTTTCCAAACTTTCAGACAGGGATTCTATCAAAATATGTCCTTACGTTTGACCAGCACTCAAAAGCAATAATTATTCATTTTTCCTGACAAGCACAGTTTGGCAAATCCATAAATAACTAAATCTCACAAAATGCCCATCTGCTGTATTCAACAACCAAAATGGACAGAGAGAGAAAGGGTCAAAACCAACATGCGCAGTGGGTCCCCCAGGACAGAGCTTGAACACGCTTGACAAAGTAGGCTGTACGTTTTAAATCTGTCAAGAAATACAATTAATAATAGCTATTTTTCCATTGTATTTATATAGCTACGTTTTTTCCCTAACGGTGAGTATAGCGACAGCCCTGTTATTTCCCAGTCCACCTTAAAAACCAGCCGTAACTGGCCAAGGTGAGTCATTTAAAACACGTCATCCATCCATCACACTGAGCGGAGACCTGCACCCTTATCTTTCAGTTCGCCAAACCACTTAGAAACAATACGATTGTTAAAACTGAGACATTTGCATACAACCTTACATTTTAATAGTAAAAATAAAATTCTCAAATTGTACCCTACTTCAGCCATTTGCTCCTACAAAATTCTGAGGTCCACCTTAAAATGGATTCACCTGTTGTGCTAGCCAATGTAAATTTCCAAAAAATAATACATTGGAAAAACTTATTCTGCGCGTAACTACACATCTGTAACATAAACTTCATGTTTCTGCTCTGCATAAGCAGGGTTCAAAATAACCTAATGCGTAGGGCCTGTACAACATGCCAAAAAAAAAACTTTTCGAATATCTTCTTCGATTACTACACGAAAGACCGCTTCAAAGGCACAGCTGGAAATAAACTTCAATGTCCAGGAACAAATACTTTTTTTATTCATCAATAAAGTATAAGCAGGTAGAGCTAATTATTTGCGGTGTATTATTTCACACACGGCCGAGATAAAATATGAAACGCGTCTAAAAAACAAGAACATCAATAAAAACATGTTTCTGATCGTAGGACTCATACCCTAGTTCCAAAATGATATCAATATTACGATTTTTTTTTTTTAAATATCCGTCTGAGAGCCTTGGACATCATCAACCCATCGCCGATGTTCCCGTTGCTACCATCTGGTGCGCTCAGCTTTGCTATTTTTGTCTTCACGCGGACGTTATTTATCCTCCGGCAGTGTAACGCAGCAAGAAAAATGAATGCAATAATTATTTATAAATTCAACCCACCTGTGTTTTAGTTGTGAGCTGTATGACGGCTTTCCTGAAGTTGAGTTTGGAGTCGGAGTTTCCCATTTTGTTTCGCGTGTTTTTTTTTTTTTTCCGTCCGCTACGGCTGCGGTCACGAATCCTCGCTAATCTCCTAACTCACCCTCCTCCGCCGGGCCCACGGCCACCGCCACCAGGATCCAGGATCAGCTACTTCCGGCTTTCAGACGCGCACACTTGCTGCTCGCTTGAGCAAACACGGAGCGACGAACTTGTAACAGCTGCTCCCGAAAGTAGCTACCGCAACCTGAATGCAGTGCTTGAAGCGCTCACCTCACGGACCACAGTGACCATTTACAACACTATTTCGCTATATAATGGGAAATCAGTCAACATACAAACGCTACACTAAGATATTTAATAACACTAGAACTGCAACTTTTAAAATATTTTTTACAAAATGAATCGGCTAATATTCCGCCAAAACCTTCGCCAATATTCATACCATTACTGCTAATATTTATTGTGCCTCAAATACTTCACAACAATGAGTAGCAAACCTTTATTGTCGCTCATTTGGAGTATTTAAAAACAATCCTCTCCCCAGTTCGTTCCTTACTAACAGCGCAGCAGCGACACCTAGAGCAGGTACATACACTTTCAACAGGTGTTCCGCTCCCGTTTATGATTTTGTGAGATGCGCAAGGCCACTAGTAAAACACACACGTATACAGTTGAAGTCGAAAGTTTACATACACCTTAGCCAAATCCATTTAAACTCAGTTTTTCCACAATTCCTGACATTTAATCCTAGTAAACATTCCCTGTCTTGGGTCAGTTAGGATCACAACTTTATTTTAAGAATGTGAAATGTCAGAATAATACATTTACATTACATTTACATTACATGTACATACAGCAGACGCGTTTATCCAAAGCAACGTACAAAAAGTGCATTCCATGGTCATAGACAACTGCTAAACACAGGTTCAGTAACGTACAATACTTATTTTGTACAGCTATTTCTAGCCAAGAACACAGTTCACACAATGAACACTATTCTGACCTATCCTCTGCAAAGCCAACTAGGCAGAAGAATAAGCTACAGTATTAGGACAAATACAGATTACCAAGAAGTGCTGGGATGGGGCAACATGTAACAAGTGGGGGGGGGAGGGGGGGGGGATTTAGTGTGAAATATACAGCGTGGTGGTGGTTAGTCTAGGTATAGTCTGAAGAGATGAGTCTTCAGGCCACGGCGGAAGATGGGTAGTGAGGGGGAGGTTCGGAGAGGGACGGGGAGTTCGTTCCACCACTGGGGAGCTAGGGTGGAGAAGCTCTGTGATCCCTTTGGGCGGGTGGGAGGGGTTACAAGGCGCCCTGCTGCCGCAGAGCGGAGTGATCGAGCAGGCACATAGAATCGAGCCATGTCCTGCAAGTAGATGGGGGCTGTCCTGTTGGCAGCAGTGTAGGCAAGGGTCAGTGCTTTAAACCGGATCCTGGCAGCGACCGGTAGCCAGTGGAGTGATCGCAGCAGAGGAGTGACGTGGGAGAGTTTGGGAAGGTTGTAGATGAGTCGGGCAGCGGCATTCTGAATCATCTGTAGTGGCTGTATGGCACAAGCTGGCAGGCTTGCAAGGAGAGAGTTGCAGTAATCAAGGCGAGAGGTCACCGTAGCCTGGATGAGCAGCTGGGTGGAGTACGTCGTCAGGTATGGTCGAATCCTTCTGATGTTGTACAGAAGGAATCTGCAGGACCGTGATGTTGCCTTGATGTGCTCCTTGAGGTCCAGTTGGTCATCCAGGACCACCCCCAAGCTCTTGGCAGAGTGAGAGGCAGTCACTGTGGTGCCATCAACCGTGATTGAGAGCTCACGAAGTAAGGAGGTCTTGCACAGGAAGAAGAGCAGCTCAGTTTTGTTGAGGTTGAGCTTCAGATGGTGGCTGGCCATCCAGGTGGAGATGTCAGCCAGGCAGGAAGAGATCTTATCGTTGACCTGTGTGGCCGAGGGGGGGAAAGAAAAGAAGAGTTGTGTGTCATCTGCATAACAATGATAGGAGAAGCCATTTGAATTAATAACTGAACCAAGAGATCTGGTGTATAAGGAGAACAGCAGAGGACCCAGTACAGATCCCTGCGGCACTCCCGTAACAAGTGGATGAGAAGCAGAGGCAGACCCCTTCCAGGTGACCTGGTAGGTCCTATCTGCAAGATAGGAAGTGAACCAAGACAGGGCAGTCCCGGCGATTCCCATCCCAGTCAAGGTGGAGAGGAGTATTTTATGGTTGACCGTGTCGAAAGCTGCAGACAGATCAAGAAGGATCAGGACAGAGGAGAGGCGTGAGGCTCTTGCAGTGGCAAGTGCCTCCGTCACAGCTAGGAGCGCAGTCTCTGTTGAGTGCCTGGATCGGAAGCCAGACTAGTCAGGGTCTAGCAGGTTGTTCTGATGGAGAAAAGAGGTGAGTTGTTTAAGAACTGCTCATTCAAGGGTTTTGGACAGAAAGGGTAGAAGCGATACGGGTCGATAATAGTAGAGAGAATGATTTATTTCAGCTTTTGTTTCTTTCATCACATTCCCAGTGGGTCAGAAGTTTACATACACTCTGTTAGTATTTGGTAGCATTGCCTTTAAATTGTTTAACTTGGGTCAAATGTTTCGGGTAGCCTTCCACAAGCTTCTTACAATAAGTTTCTGGAATTTTGGCCTATTCCTCCTGACAGAACTGGTGTAACTCAGTCAGGTTTGTAGGCCTACTTGCTCGCACACGCTTTTTCAGTTCTGCCCACAAATTTTTGATTGGATTGAGGTCAGGACTTTGTGATGGCCACTTCAATACCTTGACTTTGTTGTCCTTAAGCAATTTTGCCACAACTTTGGAAGTATGCTTTGGGTCATTGTCCATTTGGAAAAGCCATTTGCGACCAAGCTTTAACTTCCTGGCTGATGTCTTGAGGTGTTGCTTCAATATATCCACATAATTTTCCTTCCTCATGATGCCATCTATTTTGTGAAGTGCACCAGTCCCTCCTGCAGCAAAGCACCCCCACAACATGATGCTGCCACCCCCGTGCTTCACGGTTGGGATGGTGTTCTTCGGCTTGCAAGCCTACCCTTTTTCCTCGAAACATAACGATGGTCATTATGGCCAAACAGTTTTTGTTTCATCAGACCAGAGGACATTTCTCGAAAAAGTAAGATCTTTATCTCCATGTGCAGTTGCAAACTCTAGTCTGGCTTTTTTATGGCGGTTTTGGAGTAGTGGCTTCTTCCTTGCTGAGCAGCCTTTCAGGTAATGTCGATATAGAACTTGTTTTACTGTGGATATAGATACTTTTGTACCTGTTCCCTCCAGCATCTTCACAAGGTCCTTTGCTGTTGTTCTGGGATTGATTTGCACTTTCTGCACCAAAGCACGTTCACCTCTAGGAGACAGGAACGCGTCTCCTTCCTGAGCGGTATGACGGCTGCGTGGTCCCATGGTGTTTATACTTGCATACTATTGTTTGTACAGACAAACATGGTACCTTCAGGCGTTTTGAAAATTGCTCCCAAGGATGAACCAGACTTGTGGAGGTCCACAATTTTCTTTCTGAGGTCTTGGCTGATTTCTTTTGATTTTCCCATGATGTCAAGCAAACAGGCACTGAGTTTGAAGGTAGGCCTTAAAATACATCCACAGGTACACCTCCAATCGACTTAAATAATGTCAATTAGCCTATCAGAAGTTTCTAAAGCCATGACATAATTTTCTGGAATTTTCCAAGCTGTTTAAAGGCACAGTCAACTTAGTAAACTTCTGACCCACTGGAATTGGGATATAGTGAATTAAAAGTTAAATAATTTGTCTGTAAACAATTATTGGAAAAATTACTTGTGTCATGCACAAAGTAGATGTCCTAACTGACTTGCCAACACTATAGTTTGCTAACATGAAATCTGTGGAGTGGTTAAAAATGAAGTTTTAATGACTTCAACCTAAGTGCATGTAAACTTCCGACTTCAACTGTATACAAGCTGACAGCAGTTATGGGTCAAACATTATTTCCCCAATGAGGAGCTTAATAAATCCAGCATTAGTTCTGAAAACCTCTTATAGGCCTACGTCTGACAATCAGGAAAACATATACAATCACTGATGACAAACAGGATATATATATATATATATATATATATATATATATCTCAAAGAAATTGAAAGCTGTAGGGCATAATCCCATTTATTGCCTTCACAGTATGTTATCAAAAACATGATTACATGCACACTGTATATCAACTTAGGTACAGAGCTAAAAAAGTTTGGAGCTACAAGTGCTCACTGGTGACTCCTGCTGGGCTGTTTGGTTATGCATGGCAATAGCTACTGTATTTAGGAACTGTATGGTAATCACAAGGCCTATGATTAAAGCAGTGTTGTTCCAGCCAGGACAGCGAATCAGAGCTCGACTTTCTTCCTCTAGCCAGGACAGCGAATCAGAGCTCAGCTTTCTTCCTGTAGCCTGGACAACGAATCAGAGCTCAGCTTTCTTCCTGTAGCCTGGACAACGAATCAGAGCTCAGCTTTCTTCCCGTAGCCAGGGCAGCGAATCAGAGCCCAGCCCTGTTGCCGTTGCCGAGCCAGTCAGAAATTGTGTTGTTACTGTGGATTACTGTTTGTAGTGCAGCGATGGCTGAATAAAAAGGCATCCTGTGTGGTTTATTACAGTTGAAAAGAGAGTGTGGTGCTCCATAGAGACCATTCATAGGACAGCCAATCAGAGCCCAGCCCTGGTCCTGTACCTAAGATATTCAAACAGAGTTCAGCCCTGTTTCTCTAAGACAGAGAATTAGAGCTGAGCCCAGCTGCTACAATCTATATCCACACATTTACACATTCATAAAGATGACAGAATCCATATCTCCATATTCACACACATTTATACAGCTATTAGAATCCATAACTCCTCATTCATACGCATTCATAGAGCTGTTAGAATCTATATCCACACATTCACATACATTCATAAAGCTGTTATAATCTATATCCACACATTCATTCATAAAGCTGGTAGAATCCATATCCACACATTCACATAGCTGGCAGAATCCATATCCACACATTCATAAAGCTGGTAGAATCCATATCTACACATTCACACACATTTATAAAGCTGGCAGAATCCATATCCACACATTCCGGAGGTTGATTAGGGATCCACTTCCGCCTCTGAGGCTAGTGGTACTTCCTCCAGCGGTCCCGCTCTGGTCATGAGGAGACAGGAAGTTACACGGTCAGCAAACATCAACAGAGACGTGACATCATCACCGCCCTCACCCACACCAGCATGCCTGGTAATGAGTTAGCTCTGGGAGTTAAACAGCAGGCCACAGTACTGCAGAAGCAGAGAGAGTAGGTGTCACAGGCAAGAGGTCAAAGGTCAGCCAGACTCACTCAGGTGGGGGTAACTCCAGAGGTAGCTCAGCACACAGTAGCCGGCCAGCAGCATGGCCACGCCTCCGACCCCGCCCCTCCGAACGTCAATGTACTTCCCGTAGTACCTCCTCCACCCTGCAAGGTTACCAGCAGACACCAGCGTGTCAGTGTACAGAGTGCAGAACAGGAAGAGCTTCCTGGGTCATGTGATTAGGGACAAGTACAGCACAGGGAAACATTTGTGAGTCATGTGATTAGGGAGAAGTGCAGCATGGGGAGAGCTTCCTGGGTCATGTGATTAGGGAGGTGTGCAGCATGGGGAGAGCTTCCTGGGTCATGTGATTAGGAAGGTGTGCAGCATGGGGAGAGCTTCCTGGGCCATGTGATTAGGGAGGAGTGCAGCACAGGGAGAGCTTCCTGGGTCATGTGACCAGGGAGGAGTGCAGCACAGGGAAACATTCCTGGTCATGTGATTAGGGAAGAGTGCAGCACAGGGTAACAATCCTGGGTCAAGTGATTAGGGAAGGGGGCAGCACAGGGAAACATTCCTGGGTCATGTGATTAGGGAGGAGTGCAGCACTGGGAGCACTTCCTAGGTCATGTGATCAAGGAGGAGTGCAGCACAGGGAAACATTCCTGGGTCATGTGATTAGGAGGAAACTCACCTCTGTGCACAGCAGCCACTGCCTCTCTGGGGGTCAGGAGGGATCGAGAGGTAAACCATGCAGGGAGCTCCGCCAACCGCACCTCCATCAGCACGCGGTCAGTTAGAGACCCTGCACACACACACACACACATACAGTTTGATAAGAAGTGGGCCACAGAAGCTGACGACTCCTTAACCCTTTGAATAGTAGTTTTTGTGGAATGTTTTGTTTCAAAATTCTAAGTCAGAGTTCTAGAACTCTATTTCTTTCAGTTACCAGCAATGATTGTGACATCAGTATTAGAATGTTCAGTAAAGATAACCTTACACCTTAAGATAACCTTAAGTTAAGCAAGTGCGGGGTTAGGGCAGTTTGGGAAATCCCACTCCTGCCCAAAGACAGGACGTTCCAGCTCTCCGTAACCTTGGCAACATGCCCAAAATTGCACGCTCTGTACCTTGACTTCCTAGTGCTGGGAGCTGGGTGGGCAGGGCCTTCTGCTGCACGCGCTCAGTGTGCGTGAGGGAGCGCACTGGAAGCATGGAGAGGCCTATCCCCTCATAGGCTGCTGCTAGTTCTGGCGTCCCCTCCAGTCCGAGGGGGCAGCAGATTCCTCTGCCCGCCCCCCACTCTACGCCCCTGAGGGGGGCGGGGTGGGGCTCTGATGGGGGGGCGTGGCTCCCTGCCAGAGACCCACCGCCAACACCCAGCCTGGCGGTTTCTCTGTCCTGAGTGGACGCTAACGTGGGCAGCCTGGCGGTTTCTCTGTCCTGAGTGGCGGCTAACGTGGGCAGCCTGGCGGTTTCTCTTTCCTGAGTGGCGGCTAACGTGGGCAGCCTGGCGGTTTCTCTTTCCTGAGTGGCGGTTAACGCGGGCAGCCTGGCGGTTTCTCTGTCCTGAGCGGAGACTAACGCGGGCAGCCTGGCGGTTTCTCTGTCCTGATTGGCGGCTAACGTGGGCAGCCTGGCGGTTTCTCTGTCCTGAGTGGCAGCTAACGTGGGGGTGTGGCTGGGGGCGGGGGCAGAGGCACCAAGGGCGGGGGTGGGGCTGGGGGTGTGGCTGGGGCCAGGGGCACCAGGGGTGGTGTGGCTGGGGGTGTGGCTGGGGGCACCAGGGGTGGTGTGGCTGGGGGCAGGGGTTTTAGGAGCGGGGCGGGGCTCCTGCAGGAGAACCCCTCTTTAATGTGCTCCCACACGCTTGTCTTGGTCCAGCCCCGGCCGCTGCTGCTCCCCGTTCTCAGAGTCAGCTGATCAGCACTCGGGACGTCCTCCCAGAACCTGGTTCTGGCACGAGGCGGCCTGCGGAGGGCGCCCTCCGCCACCTGTATTCGGGCCACAAACGGATCCCTGGATGAGCTCTGGGCCATGGCGCCTCCTCCAGGCGGCCGCAGGGAACTGCGCCGAGCCCCGGCTCCCCTGTGATTCGGGAGCTTTCGGTTTGATCGGCGGCTTTGCGGGGGATGACTCCGCCCTGGTGTAGCGGCTTTGCTGGGGGCACGAAGTGGGGCTTTAGGGGTTTCTGCGTAGGAGCCAGGGCCCCCCGCTGCCGTGGTAATGGGACCGGGTCTCTTTCCTGCCAGTTTGGACGGGGCGAGCGTGGCACCTCGGACATGCGGGTGCTCGACCGTGGGGGCCCGCCCTCTCTGAGGCTCCGCCCCTTCCGCTCCCCCGCGGTTCTGCTCCTGAGCTTTGACCTTGACCTTCACGCCGCTGCCAGGAGGGACGTCCTGCGCCTTGGGGCTCTTCTTATTCGGGCGCGCCTTCACCCTCTCCCCCAGGCCGGCCGTCGTCCTGTCCGGGGTACCGCCCGCCTGCCCCTCCCGTTTGGCGGGCAGCTTCCCGGGCTTCTTGGCCGAGTTCCGCCCCGGAGCTGAAGGAACGGCGCTCAGCCATTCAGGGGTTTTTGTCGCCTTGGTAACGGGTGCCATTTTGCAGTGAGCAATGTGTGATTTCAGCCTCTTGAAAGAACGGCCACAAAACGGGCATGTTTCCGTTGGACCCTTTTCTGACTGCTCATCTGATTACCAAAGAGAGAAAAACAAAATGGCCACAGATTGACAACAGGCACTAGGTATATTTTGCACCATCTCAATTAATTTAATTATCTTCCCCTATTCAAAGACAAAAAATATTTAACACTTTAAATGTGATTGTAATAACACTGTTAAACAATTAAACAAATTAAATACTGCACAGATAAGCAATACAAGCATCCTCTTTAAAACAAAACAAACAAAAATACTAAATGCCATTATTTTGCTGGTGAACCAGTCGTTTATTAGAATAGCAATAAATAGCAGCTAATGTAAACGACGATAGAAGCAGAGTATCGTTCCTATACAGCCTACAGGCCTAGAAGGCTGTCCGACTAGTACCGTTACTCTCTTCTCATTCAAATGAGCAAGTACACATAACACATGTTTAGTTTACTGTAGCAAAATGTAACCTGCAAATATTGTACCTACCTGGACTCATAAGTAACAGCTAGCCAATCAAAAGAAGGTATTCAAATATTCCTACTTTTTACTGGAAAGAAGTCTGGGCGTTGCGCCCAGGTTTATAAAATATATACAACTGTATGCAGCCGGAGGGCACTGCCGTCTTGTTTATTAACCTACTCAGTGAATCCACTCCTGTAAGGTTAATGCTAGTTTATCTCGCTAGAATGCTATCTACACGCTGTCTACTCCTGGTTCTGTGAGTATTATGATTCTTAAAAGGTTGCAACCGGGTCGTCAGATGGCTTGACTTAAACTGTCTTATATAATTACACAATCATATACAAACAACAGTGGTGCACTAACTACAAACCATGTGCGCACATATTGTGACTTTTCTTGCCAAGACAGCTATGCAACGCAAAGGCCCCATCGAGAGGTAGCGTAAACAAATGCCTGACTGCCCTGAACAAAGAATGTCCACGTTAAATGAAATGGCATATCATTTATAAACGATGTGTACTTTTGGTAGTTAACGTATACGTGACTCCGGGCGGTCTACCGTAAAAGTTCGGTCATTTTGGTAATTTAGGTGTCTGTGTCGCGCCTGCTTTCGGTTCGAACGGCGCAAGCGCTGCTGTGAGCAGCGATGTGTGGAGAGACGGGGTTTGGGAACGCACTACACACACGAACTCCATACGAGGGCTTGACGTGCCTGCTAACAGTGATAAGGGCGTATTTCCATGACCGATTACAGTTGCGAATTATTGCGAATTGTGTGGTCGGTGACGGTCAAAATGATATGCAGAATCAGGCCGAGGCGGGAAAAATTAGTTCGCTTCCAGCGACGTTACGTTACGGCTGCGGTTAACGTTATTTAAACTAAGTCAGATAGTTTTGTACGAGTCGGATAAAGGTTAATAACTGTTTATGGTCTTAGTCTGCATCTAGTCATCAGGTTTCCACCTAATAACATTGGTTTTAATTTGGCTGTAGATATGCAGAACGGCCAAATGTGTTGTTTTTCTTCGTACCTGATTGGGCTTGTAGTTTGTAAATGATTAAAAATAGCTAATAAAGTTAACGAAGTCAGGCAACTGGTTATCGATGATTAACACCTGTTTCTTGAGGCTAGTGTTCTAATGCGGCGATAGCAACCTCTTGTAAAATAGCAGGTTGTCAGGTGGTTTATGTTTTATATAAAATTTGAAGGTACTGAAGATCATATTGGTTTCCGTCACGATTACAGGGCTTTATTTTATTCGTGCTGTCAAATCACGCTAATCCGCGCCCTTTTGGGTAGCTAGAATAGATAGCTGACTAGCTAGTTACTAAACTAACAAGCTAATAAGTCTGTCCGTGGCACGAACTGTGCAAACATAACATTGATTTAGCATGGCAGCATATCAGTTCACGTTTTTCTGACAATATGAGATGACCTACCAAAGCCACTTAATGTATTTCATTAGCACTGTGTAATGATGTGTTGGGATGTAGCCTGTGCATGTGGCTCGTGGCTTTAACGGTGAATCAGGATCGATTTCGCCTGGAGGTGCGGAAAGTACCGCCTCCCAGAAAAGCTGGGTTTTGACAGCTGAGCGCGCCTGTAACTTTGATGTGACAGCAACGTTAACTCGCCGGTTCTTCAGATGTTAACCGAAAGCAGGTGGGTTTCTTTGCTTTCACTTGGGTGGGTAATGTAAAATACCGCTTAATATACAGGTAGTTACACTGCAGCTCGCTAGCTAAGGCACGCCAGTGTCTTTTTTGTAAGTGCTTTTTGGCAGCGGTTATTCAGTACAGCTACCCTGCTGCATGGAAACGCGTTTCTGATCGTTGCGCTCTCAGATCGCTATCCATAGCGACCGGGCTCTTCTCTCTGACCCGTTATTTAGACTCGATATCTCGGTTGGACAGCGGCATTGACATTGAATTAGGTTGGTACTGTACGTTAAAACCAGCCACATTGTGTGTCATGTTGCTAAGATACCACGATCTCACGTTTTTGTGTTTAACTGTAACCTTAAGGTTTTCTGTGAGTTTGCCTGACGCAGCGGCCCCTACACGCTGTGGTTTCACGGCCGCTGCGCACGCAATGGCCAGCTTGCTTTCGTATTTCTACATTGATTGAATATTCAAATTCCATAACATTTGGTTTTGGGTTTATTCGTGTGGTTCTAATTGGGACTGAGTTTTAGCGGTAGAAAATGCAGATCCTGACAAGGCATAATTAAAGGAGTCAACACCATAACTGGCTACATGGCGTTAAGGTGAGTGCCGCGCGTGCAGACGTTCTGGTTGCTGTGTAGCGCTGTGTACTTGTGGGTGAGCTTAGTGACGTGGGATTAACGGTGCGTGTAAAAATAGCTTTCCGGTTTACAGTGACTCAGTCCTCCTGCTAACGGTGGTTAGCTGGCCTTCGGCCACCACTGTTCATAACTGAAGTGAAGAATAAGGGAGCTGCTTCCCCAGCTAAGACAGAAGGACACAGAGACACTTTGTGACCACGCCCCCTGTTCTCTCTTTCCAATAGGAAGCGCCGGCTGAGCTGTGGGAGTGAAGACGGACAGGTCCCACCCTCGCCAAGAGGTCAGGTGGAGGCCAGTCCGAGCTGACTGAGCTGGGACGTGAGGTTTGGGACTCAGAGGTGAGTGCACCCCAAATGGTGTACCCAATTCCCCCCCCCCCCCCCCCCCCCCCCCCCCCCCGTACTGCCACCCCCTGTGCCCATGTAGCCAAACTCTGAGGTTTGGATCCCCAAACTCTGACTAAAGTTCTGAACCCCAAACTCTGATGTTCTGAATACCGAATTCTGAGGGTCTGATCCCCTAACTCTGAGGTTCTGAACCCCCATTGTTGAATTCTCCGACTTATGTCGATGTCCCACTCAAAGATGTGTCACAGGTAACAAGGGGAGGCCAAGTCTTGGGTGGGGCTAAGATTTTTTAAAGCTGTGAAATGCTTGGCATGTCATGCCAGGGTTTGCGGTGGTTAGACTGGTTCTCAGACTGTAGTGGATTAAAAGGCTCCCAGCCCAAAGTTCGCCCTGCAAAAATTAACACACTACAGCAGAGGTTTTTGTGGAGTGTCCGATCCAGAGTCACTTAGTGGCAGGGATTTTTAGAGTCTGTCTGCATGGAACAGAGTGCATTTCTGCCCCCACAGGAAAATTAACTGCACGAGCAGCAGTGTAGCATAGTGCTAACTGAGACTGTAATTCCAGTGTAGCATAGTGCTAACTGAGCCTGTAATTCCAGTGTAGCATAGTGCTAACTGGGTCTGCAACTCCAGTGTAGCATAGTGCTAACTGAGCCTGTAAGTCCAGTGTAGCATAGGGCCTGTAACTCCCGTGTAGTATAGAGCTAACTGGGCCTGTAACTCCCGTGTAGCATAGAGCTAACTGGGCCTGTAACTCCAGTGTAGCATAGTGCTAACTGGGCCTGTAACTCCCGTGTAGCATAGAGCTAACTGGGCCTGTAACTCCAGTGTAGCATAGTGCTAACTGGGCCTGTAACTCCAGTGTAGCATAGTGCTAACTGGGCCTGTAATTCCAGTGTAGCATAGTGCTAACTGGGCCTGTATCTCCAGTGTAGCATAGTGCTAACTGGGCCTGTAACTCCAGTGTAGCATAGTGCTAACTGGGCCTGTAACTCCCGTGCAGCATAGTGCTACCTGGGCCTGTAACTCCAGTGTAGCATAGTGCTAACTGAGCCTGTAATTCCAGTGTAGCATAGTGCTAACTGGGCCTGTAACTATAGTGTAGCATAGTGCTAACTGGGCCTGTAACTCCCGTGTAGCATAGTGCTGACTGGGCCTGTAACTCCAGTGTGGCGTAGTGCTAACTGAGCCTGTAACTCCAGTGTGGCGTAGTGCTAACTGAGCCTGTAATTCCAGTGTAGCATAGTGCTAACTGGGCCTGTAACTCCAGTGTAGCATAGTGCTAACTGGGCCTGTAACTCCAGTGTAGCATAGAGCTAACTGAGCCTGTAACTCCCATGTAGCATAGAGCTAACTGGGCCTGTAACTCCAGTGTAGCATAGTGCTAACTGGGCCTGTAACTGCCATGTAGCATAGTGCTAACTGGGCCTGTAATTCCAGTGTAGCATAGTGCTAACTGGGCCTGTAACTCCAGTGTAGCATAGTGCTAACTGGGCCTGTATCTCAGAGACTGCAGGTTCAGCTCACAGCTGGGAATCTTCCACTGCACCCATCAACACCAGTTCAGTGAAATATGCAGCTGTGTAAGTGGACTGCCTGTAAGCTGTGAGATGTATGTAAGCTGTGAGATGTATTTGCACATTTCTGTAAACCACCCTGCATACATTAGCTGTGTATATTTACTCATTGCATAAATGAAAATAAACCCTGTGATTGCCCTCCTCCTCCTCTCTCTCTCTC
Source organism: Anguilla japonica (assembly GCA_025169545.1). NCBI lineage: Eukaryota > Metazoa > Chordata > Actinopteri > Anguilliformes > Anguillidae > Anguilla > Anguilla japonica. Next base: position 78,290,103 of record CM045884.1, read on the forward strand.
TCCTTTTCTTTCCCTCCCTTTCTCCCTCTCTCCCTCTCTCCCTCTCCCTCTCTCTCTCCTCCCCCCCCCCCTCCAGTCCTCCAGCAGTGACAGCAGTGCTGTCAGTAGCCCCGAATGGCCAGCAGGGGGCAGCACAGTTCAAGGTGCAGATATTGGGGGGCAGAGCCATTCCAGCCCAAGCCCCACTAACCCCGCCCCGTTGCCAGAGGAGTGGGCCCCCATTGGCCAGTCCAACCTGGGTGCCTCCTACAACCACATCAACCGCATCCTGCGGGAGGCGCACTTCAGCAGCCTGCAGACTCGGAGCCACGCCCACACCACATGACCCCGCCCCGCCCTCGCACCCCACCCCCCCCACCCCACCCCACCCCACCCCCTCACGCCACCCCCGCCCTCCTCTCCACAACTTCCTGTGCCCATCATAATGACTTCCTGTCCACCGCTCATCACTACAGTGTCCTCTCAGCTTGTCTGGTTTTCTCAGTTCATCTGTGAGTAGGGTTGTGTAAATTTGCAGCATGGTGAACTCTCATTGGGTGCTAATTCTGTCAATCAGAACTGTTGGGTGGGTCTTGTGTGTGCAATAATTAATATTCAAACATGCTCAGTCTTTCACACCCCTTCACACCTTTGAGTTATTATAATTTTGTTTGTCCAGCTCAGTTTTACTTGTTGTCTGTAAAACCCAGCTTGAAAACATTTTCGTCTTGCAGTGAATTTGATTTAGAGGGTTAGAGAGTTCAGAAATAAAGGCAAGTGGCATTGGTGGCATCACTTGGCCAATAGGAGAGAATCTGGGCATTACTCGGCCAATAAGACAGGATCTGGGCATTACTAGGCCAATAGGAGAGAATCTGGGCATTACTCGGCCAATAGGAGAGGATCTGGTCATTACTCGGCCAATGGGAGAGGATCTGGGCATTGCTTGGCCAATAGGAGAGATTCTGGACATTACTCGGCCAATAGGAGATGATCTGGGCATTACTCAGCCATGGGAGAGGATCTGGGCATTACTCAGCCAATGGGAGAGGATCTGGGCATTACTTGGCCAATAGGAGAGGATTTGGGCATCATTTGGCCAATGGGAGAGGACGAGGTATCCCTCACTCACAGGTGTGTTTATATTGTATGAGGACTCAGATTCAGTACACAGCCGGCTGTCTGTGTGTCCTGAGGGTGCTCGAATGGCTCAGTTCTTTCTGTGTTAATGCCAAACAGGGTCAGCCACGTTGAGTGTTTCCTTCTCTGTCCTGTAGAGGGAGCTAGAGTGGCTGGGGATCTCTGCTGCTCTTGACCATTGGTGCATGTGGCACTTTAACCAGCAGGGGGCACACTTTCCCTCTGCCCTTCATTCTGGGGCACTGTGATTCAGGCATTATTGCAGCAGGTGCTAAAATAAACTGGAAGAGCACAAGCACACGTGTCTGTAAAAACCGAACGCGTATGACCATCATGCATTTATTAGTGAAACGTTTCAGTTGCCCTGCATACACCAAAGCCTCTTATGCCAGGGATACTCAAATCTGGCCCTCAGGACCAGTAGTACTGCTGGTTTTCATTCCTCCCCTCTAAGCAGGGACTGATTTAAAACCTGACGCACTAACTGAGTATAATCTGGCCAAGCAGTGACAATATTGGACTATGGACTATCAAGCATAAGATAAATCCAGCAGTACTACTGACTTTGCAGGCCAGATTTGAGTATCCCTGATCTATGCTAAATATGAAGGATTTAAAAATGTAGTCGCTGGCTTAAATTTGTTTATAAAATTTAGGAATAACCACCATGGATGTTAGTTTGAACCACTCTTAGACTGAAGGCTGTGGAGGTCCAGAGTGATGTCATAGTGGAACTCTGGAGTTGAGGCCCACTGTGATGTTATGGTGGAACTCTGGAGTTGAGGCCCACTGTGATGTTATGGTGGAACTCTGTGGAGTTGGGATCCAATGTGATGTCATAGTGGAACTCTGGAATTGAGCTCATGAAGGCTTATGTATGGACAGCCAACAGTGCCATCTTGAACATCTTGAAAAATATTCCTGATCACAGTCATATTTGACCTGTTGAAATTGCAAAAACTGCCATGTAAACGAACAAATGAACACATCAATTTTTGATGTTCACACATTCATTTTGGATGTGCTAAAATTTGATGTTTTGAGGTGATTAAGATGTATGGAAAGGCAAGGAGAGCTTATGTTAAGGGGTACATCACAATCTCTTGAACGTAACTAACACAGGACAGAAACACGCTCCGGAAATGTCATAGCCGTGACACATGCCTTGATGCCAATCTACACACAATTTCTACATTGGTATTGGCTGAGGTGGTTTTAAGTGTGTTGACGCAAGCAATAATGTGAACAGGTCAAAAATAATTGATGAGACATATTTTAAGATATTTTGGCATCGATGGCTTTCCATACTCATGGTCACGTCTTCACTGTGATGTCACAGATGCCCAGATTCAGGGTACAGTGCAGTGGTGCATTCTGG
>CM045884.1:78295099-78302599 GCA_025169545.1 Anguilla japonica
CGCACGCTCCTGGATATGGCTGAAACACCTGACAGGCCCCACCGTAGAACAGCACTTGTGGCCCTTGAACTTGCGAAGTATAACATCTGACATCGCAGCACTCAGCGAGACCAGGCTACACGGAGAGGACTCCCTGACAGAAGTTGGTGCGGGGTACATGCCGCCTCCACGGAGTTGGCTTCGCTGTGAAGACCCATCTGCTGCAGCACATCCCAGAATCCCCCACTGGCATCAACGAAAAGCTGATGACATGGCACATTCCCCTTACAAAGGGACGCTTTGCCACCCTCATCAGCGCCTATGCACTAACCCTGGACGCGGAGAATAACATCAAAGAGGACTTTTACAGAAGTCTTGACTCCATCATCCAGAAAACCCCGGCAGACAAACTCATACTCATGGGAGACTTCAATGCTAGAGTGGGCACAGAGCATCTTGTATGGAGTAAAGTCCTTGGCCAGCATGGAGTGGGGAAAATGAACAGCAATGGGCTCCGGCTCCTCTCCCTCTGTGCGGAACATCGCCTGGTCATTACCAATACCACCTTCCAGATGAAGAACAGGCTCAAAACCACCTGGCAACACCCCCGCTCAAAACACTGGCACCTCCTGGATTACATCATTGTCCGTCAAAAGGACAGACAGGATGTTCTTATCACCCGAGTCATGCACGGGGCTGAATGTTGGACTGATCATCTTATGGTCAGATCCAAACTCCTCATAGATATTCAACCCCGCCGCCCAAGGACAGCCCCAAACAGAAAGCTCAACTACACAGCACTGAACAACCCCACCACCACAGGCAACCTCCGACGGCTCCTTGCAAGAAACCTTGATCAAGTCCCGGAGGAATCCACTGATTGGTCAGCTCTGTGCACAGCTATCCACAGTGCAGCCTCGGAAGCGCTTGGTCTGCCAAGGAAACATCACCAGGACTGGTTTGATGACAACTCTGCCAAAATACAGTCACTCCTGCAAACAAAACATGAAGCCCACAAAGCTCTCCTATCCAACCCTGGATCCTCCACCCTGAAAGCCACTTTTGCTGACGCAAGAGCTGCGACCCAGCGTGCTCTCCAGATCATGGAAGACACCTGGTGGGTGCAGAAGGCACAAGAAATCCAAACCTTTGCAGACTGCAATAACACCCAGGGCTTCTATGATGCCATCAAAGTCTTATATGGCCCCAGGAAGCAAAGTAATGCCCCTGTCCGATCAGCAGATGGGGACACTCTTCTCAAGGACCGTCATGAGATCCTTGGCCGCTGGGCGGATCATTTTGAGACCCTCCTTAACCACTCCAACGCTGTTGATCTTCACATCCTCAATAAACTCCCAGACCTTCCACCAATTCTGCATCTCGACACTCCGCCACAGTTCTTTGAAACCCGCCAAGCCATCAGGGGCTTGAAGAACAACAAAAGTGCAGGACCGGCAAACATGGGGGGTACCTCCTCACACGCCGCCTACACCTCCTGATCACAAACATCTGGAAGTCCGAGGTCCTCCCGCAGGACTGGAAGGATGCTAACATTGTGGTCATTTACAAACAGAAGGGTGACAGAGCAGTTTGTGGGAACAGCCAGGGAATCTCTCTCCTCTCCACTGCAGGGAAAGTGCTGGCAAAAATCATGCTCAACAGACTGGTGGAACACATTTCGGAAAGTACTCTCCCAGAACCACAAAGTGGTTTCCGGAAGTCTAGATCCACTACTGACATGATCTTTGTCTTACGGCAGCTACGTAGCCTCAGCAAAGCCTTTGACACCATAAACCGTGAGATGCTCTGGAAACAGCTCTCCAAACTTGGGGTACCACCCAAGTTTCTCTCCGTCCTGCAGCAACTGCATGATGGCATGCAAGCCAGAGTCCTCACGGGAGGACTCCAGTCAGAGTCCTTCAAGGTCAACGTTGGGGTGAAGCAAGGCTGTGTCTTGGCACCGGTCTTGTTTAATCTCCTCCTCTCAGCCATCACCCACCGGTATGTGCCTCCACTCTGCTCTATGGGGCAGAAACGTGGACCCCATACAGACGGCACATCACAAACTTGGAGGCCTTCCACATCCGATGCCTTCAAAAGATCCTCGGCCTGTCTTGGGAAGATCGAATCCCCCATACTGAGATTCTTTCCATGACCAGCTCCACCTGCATGGAAGCAGCAGTGGCTAAAAAACATCTTCGCTGGATAGGGCATACCATCCGCATGCCTGGCCACCGCCTACCCCACCAAGCCCTCTATGGGCAACTCAGCGCTGCAAAACGGGCTGCTGGCGGACAAAAGAGGCGCTATAAGGACTACACCAAAGACCTCCTGAAGCGCTGCAACATAAACCCCATCCAACTAGAACCTCTGGCACTCGATAGATCGGCATGGCAGGGCACCTGTGCCAGGGTGGCCAAACAAATACATCACACCATGCAACAGAGGAGGACCGAAAGACGTGCCCAACGACACCAGAGGGCTGCCGGCATGACCCCCCCCCCCCCCCGAAGCAAGCGTCATCATTGGACACGATGGGCAGCTAAGAAGGTGTGTGTGTGTGCCAGGTTTTGCAGAAGGCCATGTGTTTGTAGTGGTCAGGCTAAAGGTGTTTTCTCTTACCTGAATCCCAGTAACATGGGTGGACAGGAGTGTGTTATTACACCTGAATGATAGACCCGCACACAGAAACCTGAATGATAGACCTGCACACAGAAACCTGAATGATAGACCTGCACACAGAAACCTGAATGATAGACCTGCACACAGAAACCTGAATGATAGACCTGCACACAGAAACCTGAATGATAGACCTGCACACAGAAACCTGAATGAAAGACCTGCACACAGAAACCTGAATGATAGACCTGCACACAGAAACTGACACTTTTCACTCCACATCACTCATTCAGCCACCAAGACAGAACTTTGGCAAATCATTTAATACGATTATAGAAATCTTCATCCTGAATCATCAACGCATTCGAGAACAAAAAAACTGTTTCCAAATGGCTGTTTCTCTAGTAACCATAAAATAAAGTTCCAAAGAATAAAAAGTGACCCATCGACAGGCGCGTAGTGTCTTCTGTGTTCCAAAGAACCAGTCGCTATAGTGAACACTCAGAGTGGAAGACCTTTAAGTGCATAAAGATGAAATACTCAAGTGCGTAAACAAACCCAGCAGTTTAAATGAGAGGACAGTCTGTTCCTCCAGCATATCAGAGTAGGAGCACTGATCTATGATCAGACTTGCATCCTGACCTTATCCTTTATGCGCTAAAGGCTAACCTGGACCAACGGTCCCAGTCCGAGATGCTTTATGAATACAGGCGTCGATGTGGAAGGTCCTGGGGTGACTAAGGCATTGAAGTCCAACAAATGTCTGCCCCCCAACAACCAATCACAGTTCAGCTGTGAATCAGCTGACTAAACCGAACCCTGAGGGGGAAGAAAAGGATAAAAATACCCACTGAGGGGACAGAGTCCTTTACTGCTACACGCCTGGACGATCTAAGTGAAAGACTGCCATCTGGTGGACAGAATGTGGAATTACCAGTTCCAGAGAGGGGCTGTGCTGGAGGTCTGCAGAGACGTAATCCATCCCTCTCTTTCTCCATCCCTCTCCCCCGTATACATTTCTCTCTCCATTCCTGCCCCATCTGTTCATTCATCTCTCCCCACTCTCCATCCCTCCCTCTATCTTCCTCCATTTTTCTCTGCATCTCTCCCCTTTCTCCCTCTCCCCACCTCTCATCCCTCTCCCTCTCTCCCTCTCCCCACCTCTCATCCCTCTCCCTCTCGCCCCCCCCCCTCTCAACCCTCTCCCTCCCCCCTTCAGTCCAGCGATATAGAATATGTCCGCTTGTGAAAGCAGGCCTGCTTCTGTACAATCAGCTGCTTTAACTGACCAATCGCCTCACCTGACCTGGAACTGGACTACGTTTAGGGTTCTGACAAAACCCACTCTGTGGGTCTCCAGCACCAGGCGCCTCATTTACAAAATGCTAACACCACCACCACCATCATCATCATCACCACCACCCACAGCACCACCATCATCAGCTCTATCATCATCAGAATCCCCACCACCACCACCACCATCATCATCATCATCCTCACAATCCCCACCACCATCATCATCATCAGGTTTGGGGTGGGGGTGGGCTGGGGGCAGGTCAGACATTGAGGAAGGAGAAGGCAGAGCGTTGTTCTGGGGGGGCCGAGGGGGGCGGATCATGGGGTGGGCGTGTCTCTATGGGGGGGTCTGTGTTTGAGTCGCTTTCCATGGCCACGCCCCTGTCCATCAGAGTGGGCGGGGCAGCCCTGTCCAGCAGAGTGGGCGGGGCAGCCCTGTCAGTCAGAGTGGGCGTGGCAGCCCTGTCCAGCAGAGTGGGCGTGGCAGCCCTGTCCGGCAGAGTGGGCGTGGCAGCCCTGTCAGTCAGAGTGGGCGTGGCAGCCCTGTCTGGCAGAGTGGGCGTGGCAGCCGTGTCCGGCAGAGTGGGCGTGGCAGCCCTGTCCGCAGAGTGGGCGTGGCAGCCCTGTCCGGCAGAGTGGGCGTGGCGCTGGCACAGACAGGTTTGGGCCTCAGTAGCTGCATTCCACTGAACAAAGATGACCGAGTGTCCGTGTGGGTGTGCCAGTCTGAGGAAGACTCCGCCTGTCCCCCACCCTCCTCTTCACCATGGTAACGGACTGGTGCCTCCACGGTACTGCTCTCTGTGGTAACAGGCCCCCACCCCGCCTCTGACACTGACGGGGGGTCGACCTGGCGGGCGGGTTTGGGATTGGGAGCTCCACCCGGAGCTGAGCCCAGTGCAGGGCCCCCCCTGCTGGCAGCAGCGAGTGACACACCCCCGTCTGGGAGCTTGGAGGCGGAGTCCAGAGTGAGGGGCCCGGGCCCAGCCCCTGCCACGCCCGCTTGGGCCACGCCCACCTGGCTTCCCATCAGAGCCTCAAACTGCCTCAGGAGCTGGGAAAACACAGGGGTCAAAGATCATAGGTCATAGGGCAGCTACACATGCCCTCTCTTTCCTCACTGTCTTGGGTTCTGATTCTTTTTAACAAAAATGTAAGTTGATTGACTAGATATCGAAAACACATTTTCAGACCACAGGAAAGAGCTCTGGTAGAGGAAGGTGTTACTGTCGTCAGGGAAACAGGCAGCATCTGATCCCTTCGGCAGGTGAGCTCACCTTGGTGGCCTTGTTGGCCGCTGGCCCCGGGGGGCCTTTGATCAGGTGTCCCAGGTGCTTGTGGGTCACCCCAAATATGTGATCCAGAGACAGCAGGTCAGATGACATCAGACAGGCAATGGCAGAGAGCGCCCTCTGGTGGACAGAACAACAACGTGTGAAAACTGCAGTTAGACCAAGTGTAACTTCTGCAGTAGTACTGGTGCAATGGAGGCAGGACTGTATCATTCGGACAGTGCGTGTGTGCGTGGGAGGCAGGACTGTACCATTTGGGCAGTGTGGGTATGTGTAAGTGGCAGGACTGTACCATTTGGGCAGTGTGTGTGTAAGTGGCAGGACTATGGGTGTGGGAGGCAGGACTGTACCATTTGGACTATGTGTGTGGGTGTGGGAGGCAGGACTGTACCATTTGGGCAGTGTGGGTATGTGTAAGTGGCAGGAATGTACCATTTGGGCAGTGTGTGTGTGTGTAAGTGGCAGGACTGTGGGTGTGGGAGGCAGGACTGTACCATTTGGACTATGTGTGTGGGTGTGGGAGGCAGGACTGTACCATTTGGACTATGTGTGTGGGTGTGGGAGGCAGGACTGTACCATTTGGGCAGTGTGGGTATGTGTAAGTGGCAGGACTGTACCATTTGGGCAGCGTGTGTGTGTGTAAGTGGCAGGACTGTGGGTCTGGGAGGCAGGACTGTACCATTTGGACTATGTGTGTGGGTGTGGGAGGCAGGACTGTACCATTTGGGCAGTGTGGGTATGTGTAAGTGGCAGGAATGTACCATTTGGGCAGTGTGTGTGTGTGTAAGTGGCAGGACTGTGGGTGTGGGAGGCAGGACTGTACCATTTGGACTATGTGTGTGGGTGTGGGAGGCAGGACTGTACCATTTGGACTATGTGTGTGGGTGTGGGAGGCAGGACTGTACCATTTGGACAGTGTGGGTATGTGTAAGTGGCAGGAATGTACCATTTGGGCAGTGTGGGTATGTGTAAGTGGCAGGACTGTGGGTGTGGGAGGCAGGACTGTACCATTTGAACAGTGTGTGTGGGGTCCTGAAGCTTGCGACAGAGCAGTTCCACCACCACCTCACAGTTGAGTATGGAGCACCTGGGACAGAACAGATGCATTGTGGGAAAAACAGTTGCTAAGAAACAGCAGGCACACGCATGAGCTGCAGCAGGAAGGCGCCACACACTGACTCTTTGATGAAGCACTGCGCTTCCTCCCTGGACAGGAAGACCTTGGGGCCGTCAGTCAGGCTGCTGATAAGCATGGTCTCCTGGCAACAGTCTCCAAGGTGCATGGCTTCCACCCTACAGACACAGAAGGGCGGGGACAGGCGAGTGAAGGGGAGACAGTCAGATACCACACCTGTGAACTAGACAGGCGTTTTGACATTACACATAGAGGTAGCCAAGTAGTCCGCCGTTTTACTAATGACTGAGAAAAAACTGTGACCAGACACACAGACACACTGCAAGATGCCCAGACCCAGTACACAGCCACTGAGAGGCACACTGTACACCACATACAGTACATCACACACACACACACACCTCTGGCTCACACACAGTACATCACACACACATGCAGCTCAGGCTGATTATCTATCGCACAGCCCAGGCTTATTTCCTATCACACACAGCACAGTGTGATTTCCTATCACACACAGCACAGGCTGATTTCCTACCACCCAGCACAGGCTGATTTCCAATCATACACAGCACAGTGTGATTTTCTATCACACAGCTCACGCTGATTTCCTATCACACACAGCACAGGCTGATTTCCTATCACACAGCTCAGGCTGATTTCCTATCACACAGCTCAGGCTGATTTCCTATCACACACAGCACAGGCTGATTTCCTATCACACACAGCACAGGCTGATTTCCTATCACACAGCTCAGGCTGATTTCCTATCACACACAGCACAGGCTGATTTCCTATCACACACAGCACAGGCTGATTTCCTATCACACACAGCTCAGGCTGATTTCCTATCACACAGCTCAGGCTGATTTCCTATCACACACAGCACAGGCTGATTTCCTATCACACAGATCAGGCTGATTTCCTATCACACAGCACAGGCTGATTTCCTATCACACACAGCACAGGCTGATTTCCAATCACACACAGCACAGTGTGATTTTCTATCACACAGCTCACGCTGATTTCCTATCACACACAGCACAGGCTGATTTCCTATCACACAGCTCAGGCTGATTTCCTATCACACAGCTCAGGCTGATTTCCTATCACACACAGCACAGGCTGATTTCCTATCACACACAGCACAGGCTGATTTCCTATCACACAGCTCAGGCTGAT
>CM045884.1:78305099-78340099 GCA_025169545.1 Anguilla japonica
TACCTTACATTACCTTACATTATATCACATTACATTACACTACCTTACATTACCTTACATTATATCACATTACCTTACATTACCTTACATTATATCACATTACCTTACACTACCTTACATTATATCACATTACATTACACTACCTTACACTACCTTACATTATATCACATTACCTTACATTACCTTACATTATATCACATTACCTTACACTACCTTACATTATATCACATTATATCACATTACACTACCTTACACTACCTTACATTATATTACATTACACTACCTTACATTACATCACATTACATTACACTACCTTACATTATATTACATTACCTTACATTCAATTACATTACACTACCTAACATTACAATACATTCCATGTACATTACATCACATTAAATTACACTACCTTACATTAAATTACATGACATTAAACTGTACATTACACTATCTCACATTACATCACATTAAACTGTACATTACCTTACATTACATTACATCTATTTGACAGAGGCTTTTATCCAAAGTGACGTACAGTAAGTGCGTACCGAAGATCATTGGACAGCTACACAGGTCCAGTAAGGTGCAATAAGAACAGAAACCTGGGTCACTGAGTCAGGCACATGATAGATCCCTCTCACTGCCAGACACACAGACACACGCACACACGCATTCACACTCGCACACACGCACACGTATGCATGCACGCGCACACTCACACACTCACACTCGCACACACGCACACACTCACGCACGCACGCGCACACTCACGCACGCGCACACTCACTTACGCACACACACACTCTTACCCAGGGCAGGGGGAGTAGTGCTGACTGGAGACAGGGCAGGTTGGGGTAACACTGTATCAGTAAAGAGCTGACAGGCCAGGTCCTGAAGGAGAGGCAGAACATTTATTGTTAAACTACATTACAATCCCTTAGCAGGAGCAGTTCACAGAAGTATTAAATATTAACTATTAATTACACTGCATGTTTCCTATTATCTTATAATGGGAAAATCACATTAAATCATATAATGATATTTCCATTTAACAATTGTCAGTGTTACACATTGATCACTTACATATTACATAGTATTGAAAATTAATTAATCAGATTGACTGACTCGTCAAATGCTCTTATCCAGAGAAACCTCCAAGGCCTTCATGGGAAAACATGTAAATGCAAATAAAACGAATAACACAACACAGGTACAACACAGGTACAGCACAGTATGTAACTCACTGAATATCAGTGCTCACACTCACCTGTGCTGCAGCTCGGACCTTCTGATACAGGGTGGTACCGTGGATGGGGTCAGGGGGGCCGCTGTACACTGGGGGAGCACAGCCATGAGTCACAATCTACAGCACAGCCATGAGTCACAGTCTACAGCACCGCCATGAGTCACAGTCTACAGCAGCACAGCCATGAGTCACAATCTACAGCACAGCCATGAGTCACAGTCTACAGCACAGCCATGAGTCACAGTCTACAGCAGCACTGCTGTGAGTCACAATCTACAGCAGCACAGCCATGAGTCACAGTCTACAGCACAGCCATGAGTCACAGTCCATAGCAGCACAGCCATGAGTCACAGTCTCCAGCAGCACAGGCATGAGTCACAGTCTACAGCAGCACAGCCATGAGTCACAGTCTACAGCAGCACAGCTGTGAGTCAGAGTCTACCGCACAGCCATGAGTCACAATCTACAGCACTGCCGTGAGTCACAGTCTACAGCACAGCCGTGAGTCACAGTCTACAGCACAGCCATGAGTCACAGTCTACAGCATAGCCATGAGTCACAGTCTACAGCACAGCCATGAGTCACAATCTACAGCACAGCCGTGAGTCACAGTCTACAGCACAGCCGTGAGTCACAGTCTACAGCACAGCCGTGAGTCACAGTCTACAGCACAGCCTTGAGTCACAGTCTACAGCATAGCCATGAGTCACAGTCTCCAGCAGCACAGCCATGAGTCACAGTCTACAGCAGCACAGCCATGAGTCACAATCTACAGCAGCACAGCCATGAGTCACAGTCTACAGCACAGCCATGAGTCACAGTCTACAGCACAGCTGTGAGACGCAGTCTACAGCACAGCCATGAGTCACAGTCTAGAGCAAAGCTGTGAGTCGCAGTCTACAGCACAGCCATGAGTCACAGTCCAGAGCAAAGCTGTGAGTCACAGTCTCACCTGTCACTTCCTGGATGAAGGTGGCATTCCGGCGCAGCTCAGTCAGGAAGTGGTGCGAACCGTGACCGCACAGGTGAAGCAGGATCTTCAGAACCTGGGGGGAAGGGAGAGAGAGAGGGGAGGGGAGAGGAAGGAGAGAGAGAGAGAGAGAGAGAGAAATGGGTGGGAGGGAGGGAGGGAGGGAGGGAGGGGAGGGAGGGGAAGAGAAAAAAGTAAAAGAGAGATCGAGAAGGGGGAGAGACAGAGAGAAAGTGACACAAAGCAGCCAATCACAAACTTAATTTTGACAGTCCAGTCCTCCCAATCACGCACCCCCTTCTCTGTATGGGTACAGTACAGACCCACCCCCCCTTACAGACACAACCCACCCCTCCATACAGTACAGACCCATCCCTTGTACAGTACCGACCTACCCCTCTGTACAGTACAGACCTACCCCTCTGTACAGTACAGATCCCCAGCCCCCCTTACAGTACAGACCACCCCTCCATACAGTACAGACCCATCCCTTGTACATTACAGACTCACCCCTTCGTACAGTACAGACCCAACCCTCTGTACATTACAGACCCACCCCTTCGTAAAGTACAGACACACCCCTCTGTACAGTACAGACTCACCCCTCTGTACAGTACAGACCCAGCCCCCTTACAGTACAGACTCACCCCTCTGTACAGTACAGACCCACCCCTCCATACAGTACAGACCACCCGTCCCTACCTTCAGTTTGACATGGCATGAATCTCCCTGCAGACGGTCCAGCAGGTACTCCAGCAAGCACTGGCACCACCCCACTGAGTCATGGGAAATTTCTGGTGTTGCAGGGGTGTAAAGGACACATAACAGGGTAACTTCCTAAAATGGACAGTACTTGGGAGACTGAAAAAGAGTTCAGATTTGTCCCACGCAGTCTTCCAGCATTATGAGACTCACCAGAGTTTGTTCCCGCCTACATTGAGCCAATGCGGGCAGGCACGTCTGTAAACAACGGTTAGCTCCCTAACTGTTCTGTTGCACTGCCACGTAAATCCATGCAAAAGTGTACCCGTCACCCCGTAAATCAGAAAATTCAGTCTTATACTTCAATATGGCACTTATATACTATGATACAAAATTTTACATACGATCAGTCAGTGTTCAAGAGAAAAAGTAAAAGAGCCAGCTAATCATCCAAATAAATACATAAGTAAACGAAGGAACAGCGAAAGGATACTGCCGATTTCTTCAAATAGGTAACCAGGGCAAGGTGTTTCGTCATCTGCTGTGGCTTTCATTAGAATGGGTACCTGGAAGTAAGACATGCTTTAGGCGCGGGGACATCTGATCGAGCACGCTCTTCCATCCGGAGGGACATCATCTGCACCCACATTGCATTGTCTGACAGGACTGCTAGCTCGCAGAGTAGGCTATCCGGCTCGTTACGTGGAGGGAGTCAGCGATGGCAGTTACCAAACAATTTACCCACCACTCCATAATAAACAAGATTGTGATCGATGACCAAAGGCAAATAAATAAACGTGGCGAAGCTAACTTTATTCATGCTAATAGCTAAATCAGTTCATGTTTACCTACGCTAACTAACATACAAGAAACAAAAACAACGAACTGTACACCCCAAAGTGCATAAAAGCAGACTTTAACTAGCCTGTGCTTTCATAGGGGGAAGCCCCGTTCACACTGACTAGTTACGACAGAATGTGCACATTTTATTAGATACCAGGGTGTGGGGATAAAAACACATGCCATCCGGACAGAGGACAGACAGAGAGGTGGACCCGTTTGCTTTGGATTAGCAGCTAAAACATGCACCGGAATATGCTGTGTGCCCACATATAAATGTTAACGTGAAAACAACACGTGTAACACACTGGGTCGAACGGCAGCCATGACATTAGATCATTCTGAATCTTACTTTCTGAAGGAAAGCCAGGCGCTCCATGAGGGTCGCCATGACACCGCATTCTCGGGACCAGCTGGTATGACGCAGTATGAAGGGGCGGGGACAGATTTGACAGCTGTCTAACCAGACAGTAATGCCTAGACCCGTCTATATGTGCCCATTGGCTCACTTTACGGAACTAGTTACACCTGCGAATCAGACGAAGGATAGTCATTTCCGGTTCTTAGAGCAACGTAGTTTTCAACCAACCAAGGGCGTTGTATAATATTTGAAGGCGAGGCCCAGTATTGCCAAGGGTCAACAATATGGCGCTGCCCATTAAGTGGGAAGACGGCGAAATGGACATCTAACCGTCTGCATCTGTCTGTTTATCAATCTTTTTTTTTTTAAATGTCGGGGACGAACGTTTGGACTCGCAGTCGCGAGAGAATGCTGCGCTTCCCGGAGCTGTTCGCGCAGTGCAGCACAGAGGTGTGTGTTTGTTGTAAGCCATCATTGTTCAGAATTAACCCGGCCGTCGTTCCACAGTGCAAGTTACATGTCCTGATTTTTGATGCAGGCAGCGGCGTACGGGAAATGCGTCTCTGCCACGACCAAGAGCAAACAGGAGCTGCGAAGAGACCTCTGTGCCGCGGAGTTCAACGCCCTGAAGAGGTGTTTTGTGACGGCGGTCAGTGTCCTGGAGTGCTGCCAAATACGCAGTGTTTCCCCGCAGGGTCGGACACACAGCTGGTCTTTACAGCGCATTTGGTAGTGGTATCCGTTGTAGAAAATGGTATCACGTGTGATGGTATCCCTTTCAACAATTAGTTAACAAAGTGTACCATGAATTTTATCTGGATAATTAGCTAAATGGCAGCTGAGGTTTCATATCATTTTCTTGTCTGATTATGAAACAGATTGTGACTGTATGAATGTATTCTTGTATTAAGTGCCCTGCCTGATTTACTTAAGTTTTGTAAAATATGTTGAAAAATTATGTTCCACATGCAGTGGCGTAGGATTCGTTTGAACATTGGGGGGAACACATTAAGCTGGGGGTCCTCTCTCAGGAAACACTTAATTTCCTGCATTCTGGTGAATTTTCATGCACCAATTTGTGCCTGTTCTGCATCAATTTATGGTGGAAATGCTTCTTTCATGTTTTTATTGGGGGGACAAATGCACGTGTTCTAAATATTGAGGGGGACGTATAACCCGCCCCCCCCCCCCCCCCCCCCCCAAAATCTACGCCTATGTCCACATTCAATGTGATGGTAGTTAGGTTGAAAAAAGTACAATGAACATCTTTAGCATTTTCAATGAACAAAGCATTTTCTTGTATATTAGTGTTTCAAGTTGTGCTAGAAGTCCTGGTAAGATACTGCCGAAAACAGGAGACAGTGAGGGTCAGTCATGGGCGTGCTGATGGGTTTTCTCTCTCTTTCAGGCAAAGAAAGGTGGAAAGTAGATCTCTAATGTGGACCGAAGATTGTTGGGCACGGACATCTTTGTCTCTTCCAATTTAAGAACAGAGGCGACATGGAATCTTCAAATCTCTGTGCATTGCTTTGGGTTTGAGATCCAGACGAACAGGCAGCCAGCAGATGTTTCTGAATCCGTGTGCGTTGCTTTGGGTTTGAGATCCAGACGAACAGGCAGCCAGCATATGGTTCTGAATCTGTGTGCACGTTCTGCGCTTGGAGGCTGGTGGCATTGCAAGACCTGGCAGACTTCAGAATTCCAAGGACTTTTGCATGTTTGGGACCTTGTTCGATTGGGGATAAACATATGCAACAAATCCTGCATAGCCTGAAGATTTGTCAAAAAAGGTGCACTGTGTGGATGAACTGCCTTTAGGTTTTAGGTATTCATACGACTATATTAGACTTAGAAAAGCCATTTGTGTGTGAAATAAGCGTTGCTTAGAGGAGATTTGTGAACAGAACCTAAATAAATTGCTTTATAATTAGGGGCATCAGTTTGTCATTGATCATGTGACCTGCTGGCATTTAAACTTGTATTTCTGGTGTTGTCCTCCAGGGGTCTCTGGCAATCTCGATACATCTCACTAGCTAGCTAGATACAGAGAAATCAGTCACATTGACACCAAAACATGTTCAGTTTTATACACTGGCTACAGCTAGCTAGAAATCTCTCTCTCTCTGCCTAGCTAGCAAGCTAGTGATCTCTTTATCTTTCTCACTAGCTGGTTAGGTAACGATCTTTCTCACTACGACATCTTGACCTAAAATGTAATGTTTACTTATGCGTGTACACTTCTGGCAGCGTACGCATGCGCGGTACTAATCAGGCAGCTGGTACAGATTGGGCAGTGACAGGGACTTCTTTAGGTTTCTTTAGGATGCCATAAAACAGTTCTTATGGTTTGTGGAGTTCTTGTTTCTTTAGGATGCCATAAAACAGTTCTTACATTTCGTGGAGTTCTTGTTTCTTTAGGACGCCCATAAGACATCTAAATTGCCAGTCCTTTAATCCTTTATGGTCTCCTTTGTGATCTCAGCGGTTACTGTGTCATAGAGCATCAGTGCCAGTGTACTGTAGGTGTGCGATTGTAAAGCCTAGGTCTGAATTCATGGTCATTTGGAGAAACTCACCTTAGCAAAAACAACCAATAGAACACACTACTGCTTTGTGGAAATGTGCAAAAATCAAACTTGCAGGCAAGCTTTTCCCAATGCAGTTTATTTTACAGGACATTTAACACTTCTACTCCCTCTGAAAGAAAAAAACATTCTTCACACAGTGTCAGAGAGAGGCTGTAGAAGATGGGTATGGCTGATGTTGCCATATGTGTAACTAAACCGAGGGGCCTTCCTTTCATTGTATTCTTGTGCAAAGCGTTTGCTCCATTTCAGTGGAGACCAGGTAGGCCCGGGGCCAGCCCTGCAGCCAGGGTAACGGCCTCAGAAGGGCCGCTCCCTCTGAACAGGGCTCTGACATGGGCCATGGACATGTAACTCCCAGAGACTGTTTTTCTTTCTCTCTCACTCGCTTTCCTTACACGTGGGAAAGTTTTAAATATTACAAAAAAAGGTACTTTATGGTTTCGGGAATTTTAAAATTAAGAAAAAAAATGCTGACTTGGGTCCCATAAAATCATAACTGGCTTTCTACCCTATGAACATACCTATGCAGCGTTTCCAAGCAACAGACGTGCAAGCAACGCCGCTCACTTCGCTGCAGTTCAGGGCCGAGCCACACGGTGGCAGGCGTTCGTAGGACAGCGCAGTAATGAGCTTGTGGCTTCAGTCCCTGAAGCACAGGACACGCGCGGAAGGCACTGAGGAAGAAGAACTCTGAGAACAGAATGCAGTGTTCCAGGAGGCGGGACCGTGTCCCAAAAGGGTGCGTCTCCACCCTCCCCAGGGCTCCACCTCCGGGCTACTCTCCTAAAAACATAAGCGGAGGCAAAACGGCTTCCTCAAAGAAGCACCGGAAAAACGGGCTACCACCCCGACTGTGTGGATATGTTCAGGAACATTTTCAAACACACTGTTTACATTACATTGGGAAACACAATGTACACAAAAGAGAAATTTATATTAAATAGACACAAAAACGGCAGGGTGGTAAAGGGAGATACGGTGACTTCCCGAATCTCAGGTGCAGACACACATTCCAGCTCTGTGCCAGCCGCGCTCAGCGTTCCGTAATGAGATCGCTCCCAGCGTGTCCCGTCCGAGAGGACCCGGCAGGGGGAGAGACAGTGGCCCAGAGGGAACGGCAGACACAGGCACAGTCAGGTCAAAGGGCACTTCAGGAAGGCCTGCGGGGTACGTGTCCAGGAGCTGGTCACAGCACAAACACAAGGCCGTATTACAGGAGTCATGTACGAGGGCTACAGTACGACGTGCTGGTGTATGGGGTGTCCATCCAGCAATGTGCTGTTCATATAAGGCCTACAAGGTGAGAGCACAATAAACAGGGTGTAGAAAGAGGGGGTACAGGGGCAGATAAGGGTCTGAAAGAGGGGGTACAGGGGCAGGTTGCCTCGTATTTTGGGGTATAGGAGCAGATAAGGGTTGCACACATGCACACGCATGGGAATGTGGTAATTCTCAAATTTGGGGGATCCAATTCCCACTCGTGGAAACCTCAGGGTGCCTCAGGCTCAGGTGTGAAGGGGGAAGTCCTCCTTTTGGTGTGACACTTCAGCGTGTGCTTCTGATTGGTTAGCTTGTGCCTCACTGGTTTAAGCCCCACCCTCTGAGCCAACAGTGAGCAATCAGAAGAAAAATGGGAACCAAAGGAGTGCCTAAGACGGACCGTGATAGGACACAATATAAATGACATCACAGAGAGTAGAGTCACTGTTCAGAAACTGGGACATGGCGCTTCTGCGAGGCGGTGCTTAGCAGGGGAGGTGCTTTCTAGGTATGGTGGGGGTTATCTCTCTTTCTCAGGCTCTGGAGCTTCTTTGATCTGCCGGGTGTGCACTAGCGCCCCCCCCAGGAGCTGGGCCTCCAGAGCAGCCTGCAGGTCTGGCAGGGGCTGCAGTCCTGTTAGCCCTGCCCCTTCAGCCCCGCCCACCAGCGCCCGTTTCCTCCGCTTCAGGTCCATCTCTCCCGGCCGCCCGTTACCCTGTGCCCCGCCCACATCCAGGCCCTGCCCCTGGCCCGCAACCCCACCCCCGGCAACACCCACTTCCTGCTGAGGGACCGCCCCATCCTCCTTCAGGTCCCGTCCCCCCTTCTTCAAGTGCGCCGGTTCTAGCCCCGCCCCCAGCCCCGCCTCTGGCCCCGCCCCCACTCCTGGCCCTGCCCCAGCCTTTATTCTTAACCTCTTGAGCCTCAATCTCAATGGCTGACTGTGCCGCCCCTTCTCTCTGCTCCGCCCCTCCCTCTGCTCCGCCCCTCTCTCTGCTCCACCCCCTCCCTCTTCTCCCCCACCTTCTCCTGCCCAGCCTTCTCCCTCTCTCTCTCCATCTTCTCCTCCCTCTCTCTCTCTACCTTTTCCTTCTCCTCTCTCTCCACCTTTTCCTTCTCTACTTTCTCTTTCTCCAACCTCTCCTTTTCCTGCTTTTCTTTATCTACCCTGTTTTTCTGTGCTCTGGCTTTCTTCTCTCTCTCTATCCTCTCTTTCTCCACTCTGGCCTTCACCTCCTTTTCGATTCTCTCCTTCTCCGGGTCCTGTTCTGGACCTGCCCCACCTGGCTCCCCCTCCTGCTGGGGTTTTGGGTGGGCGGGGCCCTCCTTGTCCCGCTCAGATTCCACAGCCTCCTTGCCCCCCAGCGGGACCCCCCTGGCTCCCACCCCCCCAGCATTCAGATCCTGCTTGGCCACATCCATTCCTTCTTTGCTGTCCTTGGCCCGCTGACGGGCATCTTGGGAAACTGCGTGAGGCTGCGCCCCCTTCGGGGGCCCCTCCCCCGCGGCGTTCCCTCCATGCTGGGCGACGCTCCCCTTCACTGGCCTGTGGGGTTCGGCAGCGGCGGCGGCATTTTGGGGGCCCCCGTCCTGGTGCTCAGAGTCCAGCGCTGGCCCCTGGCCTCCCACAGCAACATTCAAGGGCCCCTGGCCTGTCTTCTCCACCCCCACTGCATCAGGGGCCACAACTGAGAAAACCACACAGAGCACAGTCACATCCACCCCAAACAGTCAGATCCACATCCACCCCTAAACACAGTCACATCCACCCCAAACACAGTCAGATCCACATCACCCCCAAACACAGTCACATCCACACCCATCTCAAACAGTCACATCCACCCCTAGACAGTCACATCCACCCCTAAACACAGTCGCATCCAGCCTAAACACAGTCACAATCACCCCAAACAGTCACATCCACCACAGACACAGTTACATCCACCCCTAAACAGTCACATCCATATCCACATCCACCCCAAACAGTCACATCCACCCTAAACACAGTCACATCCACCCCAAACACAGTCTCAACCACCCCTAAAAACAGTCACATCCACATCCACCCCTAAAAAATCACATCCACCCCAAACTGTCACATCCACTCCTGAAAACAGTCACATCCACCCCTAAATAGTCACATCCACCCCTACACACAGCCACATCCACCCCAAACAGTCACATCCACCCCTAAAAAGTCACAACCACCCCAAAAACAGCCACATCCACCCCAAACACATTCACAACCACCCCAAACAGTCACATCCACATCCACCACTAAACACAGTCACATCCACATCCACCCCTAAACACAGTCACGTCCACCCCAAACACAGTCAGATCCACATCCACCCCAAACACAATCACATCAACCCCAAACAAAGTCATATCCACCCCAAACACAGTCACATCCACCCCTAAACACAGTCACGTCCACCCCAAACACAGTCAGATCCACATCACCCCAAACACAGTCACATCCACACCCATCTCAAACAGTCACAATCACCCCAGACACTGTTTAGGGGTGGATGTAACTGTCACATCCATATCCACATCCACCCCAAACAGTCACATCCACCCTAAACACAGTCACATCCACATCCACCCCAAACACAGTCTCAACCACACCTAAAAACAGTCATATCCACCCCAAACACAGTCACATCCACCCCTGAAAACAGTCACATTCACCCAAAACTGTCACATTCACCCAAAACTGTCACATCCACCCCAAACACATCCACCCAAGTCACATCCACCCCTAAAAACAGTCACATCCACATCCACCCCAAACACAATCACATCCACCCCTAAAAAATCACATCCACCCCAAACTGTCACATCCACTCCTGAAAACAGTCACATCCACCCCTAAATAGTCACATCCACCCCTACACACCGCCACATCCACCCCAAACAGTCACATCCACCCCTAAAAAGTCACAACCACCCCAAAAACAGCCACATCCACCCCAAACACATTCACAACCACCCCAAACAGTCACATCCACATCCACTGCTAAACACAGTCACATCCACCCCTACACAGTCACATCCACCCCTAAATATAGTCATATCCACTGCAAACACACTCACATCACGCCTAGACACGTGCAGAGTGTGTGAATGTGTGTAGTGTGTTTAGTGTATGTGCAGCGTGTGAATATGTGTAGTGTATGTTCAGCCTGTATGTACAGGGTGTGACTGTGTGTAGTGTATATGTATGTGTATGTGTAGTGTGTGTGACTGTATGTAGCCTATGTGACTGTGTGCAGTGTATGTGTAGTGTGTGACTGAGTGTAGTGTGTGTGTAGTGTATGTGACTGTGTGCAGTGTATGTGTAGTGTGTGACTGTGTGCAGTGTGTGTGTAGTGTATATGTAGTATATGTGTACCTGCAGGGTGCTGATCCTGGTGGATCTCTTTGTGCTGTTCTTCGATCACGGCGAGCAGTTTCTCATGCTGATCCAGAAGCCTCTTCTGCTGCTCCTGCTGTTCCTTAATGACCTGCAGAAGCACAGCGTGGTCCAACTGCCCCTCTGCCAGGACGAACAGAGACTGAGCATTACTCCCTGCTGTACGTTACATATACTGAGCATGTTACACTGGGCATGTAACACTGAGCATGTTACACTGGGCACATCACATTAAGCGTTACTCTCAGCTCAGTGTAATGTGCTGCACGTAACATACAGTATACTGAGCATGTTACACTGAGAATGTCACACTGAGCATTTCTCACTGAGTGTTACTCCCAGCTCAGTGTGACGTGCTGTACGATACATATACTGAGCATGTTACACTGAGCATGTAACACTGAGTGTTACTCTTAGCACATTACACTGAGAATGTGTCACTGATGTTATGCCCAGCCTATTACACTGAGTACATTACACTTAACACGTATGTAACATGTAACGCCCAGTATTAAGTGCTGTACTGAAGAACGGAAAGCAGAAACCAGAGAAAGAGAGGCTCGTACCTGCAACCAGCTTTTTAATCACTGCAGCACAGATCCAGCGCAAAGCCGGCAGGAGAGCAGAGAGCAACAGCAAGAGAAAGGGAGGGAAGGAAAGAGAAAGGGACGGAAGGAGAGAGAAAGGGAGGGAAGGAGAGAGGCAGGGAGGAGAATGCTTTAAAGGAGTGAGAACTGCATGCCTCTCCAGATCCTCTTACCATGTCTGCACATGATGGTCAATGGCCTACACACTGAGTACTAGCACAGCCATTACACACTGAGTATCAGCACAGACATTACACACTGAATACCAGCACATCCATTACACACTCAGTACCAGCACAGCCATCACACGCTGACTACCAGCATAGCCATTACACACCCAGTACCAGCGCAGCCATTACACACTGAGTACCAAAACAGACATTACACACCCAGTACCAGCGCAGCCATTACACACTGAGTACCAAAACAGACATTACACACTGAGTACCAAAACAGACATTACACACTGAGTACCAGCACAGCCATTACACACTCAGTACCAGCATAGCCATTACACACTGAGTACCAGCACAGCCATTACACACTGAGTACCAAAACAGACATTACACACTCAGTACCAGCACAGCCATTACACACTGAGTACCAAAACAGACATTACACACTCAGTACCAGCACAGCCATTACACACTCAGTACCAGCACAGCCATTACACACTGAGTACCAGCACAGCCATCACACGCTGACTACCAGCACAGCCATTATACACCGAGTACCAGCATAGCCATTACACACCCAGTACCAGCACAGCCATTACACACTGAGTACCAGCACAGCCATTACACACTCAGTACCAGCACAGCCATTACACACCCAGTACCAGCACAGCCATTATACACTCAGTACCAGCACAGCCATTACACACTGAGTACCAAAACAGACATTACACACTCAGTACCAGCACAGCCATTACACACCCAGTACCAGCACAGCCATTACACACTCAGTACCAGCACAGCCATTATACACTCAGTACCAGCACAGCCATTACACACTCGTACCAGCACAGCCATTACACACCCAGTACCAGCACAGCCATTACACACTGAGTACCAGCGCAGCCATTACACACTGAGTACCAGCACAGCCATTACACACCCAGTACCAGCACAGCCATTACACACTCAGTACCAGCACAGCCATTATACACTCAGTACCAGCACAGCCATTACACACTCAGTACCAGCACAGCCATTACACACCCAGTACCAGCACAGCCATTACACACTGAGTACCAGCGCAGCCATTACACACTGAGTACCAGCACAGCCATTACACACTCAGTACCAGCACAGCCATTACACACCCAGTACCAGCACAGCCATTACACACTGAGTACCAGCGCAGCCATTACACACTGAGTACCAGCACAGCCATTACACACTCAGTACCAGCGCAGCCATTACACACTGAGTACCAGCACAGCGATTACACACTGAGTACCAGCACAGCCATTACACACTCAGTACCAGCGCAGCCATTACACACTGAGTACCAGCGCAGCCATTACACACTGAGTACCAGCACAGCCATTACACACTCAGTACCAGCACAGCCATTACACACTGAGTACCAGCGCAGCCATTACACACTGAGTACCAGCACAGCCATTACACACTGAGTACCAGCGCAGCCATTACACACTGAGTACCAGCACAGCCATTACACACTCAGTACCAGCACAGCCATTACACACTGAGTACCAGCACAGCCATTACACACTGAGTACCAGCGCAGCCATTACACACTGAGTACCAGCACAGCCCTTACACACTGAATACCAGCACAGCCATTATACACCGAGTACCAGCACAGCCATTACACACTGAGTACCAAAACAGACATTACACACTGAGTACCAGCACAGCCATTACACACTGAGTACCAGCACAGCCATTACACACTGAGTACCAGCACAGCCATTACACACTGAATACCAGCACAGCCATTATACACCGAGTACCAGCACAGCCATTACACACTGAGTACCAAAACAGACATTACACACTGAGTACCAGCACAGCCATTACACACTCAGTACCAGCACAGCCATTACACACTGAGTACCAGCACAGCCATTTCACTCTCACTCTCACTCCTCACCTTCCATCTTGTCTTCGGCGCCGGTGTCTTTGGCTTCCAGGCTCTTCCGCTCTTTGGGCTCCTGGGGTGCCTCAGGCTGCACCGCCTTCTCCTCCTGGGGTGCCGGGGGGGGGTCCCCTAAACCACAACAACAATCACATTACTGCACCCCTAAACCAGCACATTAGTCCACCCCTAAACCAGCACAGCAATCACATTACTGCACCCCTAAACCAGACTCACGTTTCCCAACAGGCTGTTCAGGGATCTCCTCAGACTTCAATCTGACATGTTCAGCCTTCCCAGCATGCACCTCTTTGTCAGCAGGAGGGTTGTCCAGGTCCTTGTAAGGCGGCTTCTCCTTCTTCTCATTGACTGGAGCTGGTTTCTCCATCACCTCATTAGCCTTCTCAGCCACTTGGCCCACCTCCCTCTTCTCTTGTGACTCCTCCCCCACCTCCCCACCCTTATTCTGGGCTTCCTGTGGTTTCCCCGCCCCCTGCTCAGACTCCTCCTCTTCCTGTGCAGGAGGCTTCACTTCCTCCTGCAGCTCCTCCTGGTCCTTCTTCTCGTCCACCATCACCTTGTCGTGGGGGATGGGAGGCTCATGACGATGTGCCTCTCCGTCGGGCACTGCTACACCTGAAGAGGCGGAGTCACATGCCTGTCAGGTTCTGAGCCAATCACTGACCGGCTGCCACACAGTGAAGTCACGTCGGCATTCAAGGTGCAAACCCTTTGGCTCCAGTTGGCCTGGAATGCTACGTTAACTCACAATATGTGTGTAGTTCTGTGTGTGTGTGTGGGGTCCTGGGTGTGTGTGGTTCTGGGTGTGTGTGGGGTCCTGGGTGTCTGTGTGGTTCTGGGTGCATGTGTGTGTAGTTCTGGGTGTGTGGCTCTGGGAGTGTGTGTGTATAGTTTTGGGTGTGTGTGGTTCTGGGTGTGTGTGTGTAGTTCTGTGTGCGTGTGGTTCTAGGTGTGTGTGGCTCTGGGAGTGTGTGTATGTAGTTCTGGGTGTGTGTGTAGTTCTGTGTGTGTGTGGTTCTGGGTGTGTGTGTGTGTAGTTCTGGGTGTGTGGTTCTGGGTGTGTGTGTGTGTAGTTCTGGGTGTGTGTGTGTGTGTGTAGTTCTGGGTGTGTGGTTCTGGGTGTGGGTGTGGCTCTGGGTGCATGTGTGTGGTTCTGGGTGTGTGTGTGTAGTTCTGGGTGTGTGGTTCTGGGTGTGTGTGTGGGGTTCTGGGTGTGTGTGGTTCTGGGTGCATGTGTGTGTAGTTCTGGGTGTGTGGCTCTGGGAGTGTGTGTGTGCAGTTCTGGGTGTGTGTGTGTAGTTCTGTGTGCGTGTGGTTCTGGGTGTGTGTGGTTCTGGGTGCATGTGTGTGTAGTTCTGGGTGTGTGGTTCTGGGTGTGTGTGTGTGTGTGTGTGTGTGTAGTTCTGGGTGTGTGTGGTTCTGGGTGTGTGTGTAGTTCTGGCTGTGTGGTTCTGGGTATATGGTTCTGGGTGTGTGTGTGTGTAGTTCTGGGTGTGTGGTTCTGGGTGTGTGTGTAGTTCTGGGTGTGCAGTTCTGGGTGTGTGTAGTTCTGTGTGCGTGTGGTTCTGGGAGTGTGTGTGTGTAGTTCTGGGTGTGTGTGGTTCTGGGTGTGTGTGTGGGGTTCTGGGTGTGTGTGGTTCTGGGTGCATGTGTGTGTAGTTCTGGGTGTGTGGCTCTGGGAGTGTGTGTGTGTAGTTCTGGGTGTGTGTGGTTCTGGGTGTGTGCGTGTAGTTCTGTGTGCGTGTGGTTCTGTGTGTGTGTGGTTCTGGGTGCATGTGTGTGTAGTTCTGGGTGAGTGGCTCTGGGAGTGTGTGTGCAGTTCTGGGTGTGTGTGGTTCTGGGTGTGTGTGTGTAGTTCTGTGTGCGTGTGGTTCTGGGTGCATGTGTGTGTAGTCCTGGGTGTGTGGTTCTGGGTGTGTGTGTAGTTCTGGGTGTGTGGTTCTGGGAGTGTGTGTGTGTGTAGTTCTGGGTGTGTGGTTCTGGGTGTGTGTGTGTAGTTCTGGGTGTGTGATTCTGGGTGTGTGTGTAGTTCTGGGTGTGTGGTTCTGGGTGTGGGTGTGTGGTTCTGGGTGTATGGTTCTGGGTGTGTGTGTGGTTCTGGGTGTGTGTAGTTCTGGGTTTTGTGGTACTGGGTGTGTAGTTCTGGGTGTATGGTTCTGTGTGTGTGTGTGCGTGTGTGTGTAGTTCTGGGTGTATGGTTCTGGGTGTGTGTGTGTAGTTCTGGGTGTGTGTGGTTCTGGGTGTGTGTGTGTGTGTAGTTCTGGGTGTGTGATTCTGGGTGTGTGTGTGTGTAGTTCTGGGTGTGTGGTTCTGGGTGTGGGTAGTTCTGGGTGTATGGTTCTGGGTGTGTGTATGTGTGTAGTTCTGGGTGTGTGGTTCTGGGTGTGGGTGTATGGTTCTGTGTGTGTGTGTGTGGTTCTGGGTGTGTGTAGTTCTGGGTGTGTGGTTCTGGGTGTATGGTTCTGGGTGTGTGTGTGGTTCTGTGTGTATGTGTGTGTGTGTGTGTGTGCGTAGTTCTGGGTGTATGGTTCTGGGTGTGTGTGTGTAGTTCTGGGTGTGTGTGGTTCTGGGTGTGTGTGTGTGTGTGTGTTGTTCTGGGTGTGTGTGTGTGTGTGTGTGGTTCTGGGTGTGTGGTATCACCTGCATTGGGTCGGTCCAGTTGTACGTTCTCCTCCTTCTTGGGTATCTCCACGGGGCCTTTGATCTGGGGGGGTTCTGCCGGCTCCCAGCCCACAGGTCGCCCAGCCCCCCCAGGATTCCCTGCCTGAACCGCCACGTCCGGCACCAGCGCCGGCTTCTCCACTGCCGAGAGAGAACCGGGTCAAACCCCAACCGAGAGAGAACTGGGTCAAACCCGAACCGAAAGAGAACCACACTAGAACAGAAGATTCAGTCAGGAAAACTTGACTGGGTCATACGGGAGTAGCAGGTGGTCTGTATTAAATAGGTACGGCCAGCAGATGGCAGCAGAGCACATGGTTTAATGACCTCACACGACAGCAATGCTCACTTTACAGCTCTACCCATAAAGCAGGGTCTGCAGGGGGTTCTGAAAGGTTCTACAGGGTTTCTGAAAGGTTCTGCAGGGATTCTGAAAGGTTCTGCAGGGGTTCTGAAAGGTTCTGCAGGGATTCTGAAAGGTTCTGCAGAAGTTCTGAAAGGTTCTGCAGGGATTCTGAAAGGTTCTGCAGGGGTTCTGAAAGGTTCTGCAGGGTCCTGAATGGTTCTACAGAGTTCTGCAGGGATTATGAAAGGTCCTGCAGTGGTCGCCTTGTAACCCCTCCCACCCGTACAAAGGGATCACAGAGCTTCTCCACCCTAGCTCCCCAGTGGTGGAACGAACTCCCCGTCCCTCTCTGAACCTCCCCCTCACTACCCATCTTCCGCCGTGGCCTGAAGACTCATCTCTTCAGACTATACCTAGACTAACCACCACCACGCTGTATATTTCACTCTAAATCTACCCCCCCCACTTTTTTTTCATGACACTTGTTACATGTTGCCCCATCCGAACACTTTTTGGTAATCTGTATTTGTCCTAATACTGTAGCTTATTCTTCTGCCTAGTTGGCTTTGCAGAGGTTAGGTCTGAATAGTGTTCACTGTGTGAACTAAACTGTGTTCTTGGCTAGAAATAGCTGTACAAAATAAGTATTGTACCTTACTGAACCTGTGTTTAGCAGTTGTCTATGACCATGAAATGCACTTTTTGTACGTCGCTTTGGATAAAAGCGTCTGCCAAATAAATGTAATGTAATGTTCAACAAAGTTCAAAACACTTTGATAAGGATGTTCCCACAGTACCAAACACATACATACACACAAAGGTTCTCCAGAGTTCTGCATGGTTTCTTAATGGTTTCTGAAAGGCTCTGAAGGGATTGGATGGGGTTCTACAGGGTTCTGTAGGGATCTGCATGTGTTCTTCAGGGTTCTGTAGGGTTCTGCAGGGGTTTGTAAGGGTTTCTGTAGGGTTCTGAATGGATCGAATGGGGTTCTACAGGGGTTCTGTAGGGTTCTGTGGGGGCTCTGAAGGGTTCTGCAGGGTTCTGAAGAGTTTTGCAGTGGTTCAACGAAGTTAACAAAGTTAAAAACACTTGGATGTCCCCACCATACCAAACACATACATGTAGGGAACTATTGAGACACAAACATACGCTCGCATGCGGCACGCACGCACACACACACACACGTACACACACACATGCACACACAGTACCTGGGACATTAGGAAGAGAGTCCTTGTCCATTTGGTTATTGGCAGGAGGGGGAGGGGGCTGGACTTTGGGGGGATCGCCGGTTGACAAGGAAACGGTGGTGAAGGTACTGATGAGCAGGATACCGAGGCCAACCCACAGCACCAGCTACAGACAGACAGACAGAGAGACAGAGAGAAGGACGGACAGATGGACAGAGAGATGGACAGATGGACAGAGAGAGAGAGAGCCAGACAGACAGAGACAGGCATATCAGCAGGGTGAAGAGACCACTACGCACTTTCCATGATTATGCACTCTCCATGACTACGCGCTCCCCAAAGCTACACAATCTCCATGACTACGCACTCTATGTAAGGAATCACCTGAGCAGTGAATCGGCTCTTCTGGATCTTCCTGTAGATGAGGGCGGGGCAGATGAAGCAGATCAGGCTCCCCATGGTGGCGCCTGTCAGTCCCAGGATGGTCTCCACTGAAAACACACCATGGACACGCAGGCATGAGACCCACCCAGGACCCGCCCAAAACCCGCCCCGCCTCGCACTGCCACGCCCCACTCCGCCCAAAACCTGCCCCACCTCGCACTGTCACGCCCCACACTGCTCAGGGCTGGACTATGTCTGTCCCCACCCACACACACTCTCCAATCAGATTCATCACCCATTTAAACCAACAGGAGAGGAACCTGGAATGGGCTTTCTGTCCTGGAAAGAAGACATTCCATAATATTCCTCTCAGGAATGTTCCCAACCCCTCTTTCCCCAGACTAACTGTTAGTGAACTCAAAGTACCGCATGCAGTAAGACGACATCTGTAATTATGGGGATAGACCAGATCCTGCTAACAGAGACACAGTTTCAGTCTGCAGCCGACCACAGGAAGACAAGCATGTGAAACAATCTTACACGCACACACCACACACACACACACACACACACGCAAACACACGCACACACACACACACGCATACACACGCTTTCCACTCACACACAGAACACATACACGTATACGTACACCACATGCACACACGCATGCACACGCACACTCATGCGCACACACACACACACGCGCACACACACGCACGCACACGCACACACACGCATACACACGCTTTCCACTCACACACAGAACACATACACGTACACGTACACGCACACACACACTCATGCACTGAGGACATGCACATGCACACACGCATGCACACACACACTCATGCGCTGAGGACATGCACATGCACATGCACGCACGCACACACACACTCATGCACTGAGGACATGCACATGCACGCACGCACGCATGCACACACACACTCATGCACTGAGGACATGCACATGCACGCAAGCATGCACACACACACACACACACACACTGACCGTTAGGAATAAGGATTCCACCCAGCATGGTGCCAAAGACGATGCAGAGGGTGATCATCTTGAACCGCAACGGAGGCATGTACCCTCCCGCAGCAAACGTCCCATCCTTCTGCTACAAAAGAGAGGCAGGGAGGGAGAGGGAGATGGAGGGAAGGAGAGGAAGAGAGAGAGGGAGCAAACCACCAACAGGTTAACTGACAGTGAGGTGGGACATGGCAGTGTCAGATGGCATGCAAGTTTACTCTGATTGCCCAGTCCATCCCACCCAAACACTTACATCATCAGTCTGCATCCCCTCCTTTTACCGTAAAACACTTAATACAGCCTCCCACCCAAACACTTACATCATCAGTCTGCAACCCCTCCTTTTACCATCAAACACTTAATACAGCCTCCCACACAAACACTTACATCAGTCTGCATCCCCTCCTTTTACCGTAAAACATGTAATACAGCCTCCCACCCAAACACTTACATCATCCGTCGGCATCCCCTCCTTTTACCGTAAAACATGTAATACAGCCTCCCACCCAAACACTTACATCATTAGTCTGCATCCCCTGCTTTTACCGTAAAACACTTAATACAGCCTCCCACACAAACACACATTACATCATCAACCTGCATCCCTATTTACCATAAAACATTTAATACAGCCTCCCACACAAACACACATTATATCATCAACCTGCATCCCTATTTACCATAAAACACTTAATACAGCCTCCCACACAAACACACATTACATCATCAGGCTGCTTCAGCTCCAGGTCTGCATGCTGCACCTGTAAGCGTGAGCACTAAAACATCTCAGAAAATGGCACCAGCAGTGGTGAGAGGACAGCCCGCGTAGCTGTGTGGGCGTGGACGGGGAAGGGCGTGGCCAGACTCACCTGCTGCTCGAACAGCATGGTGTTGATGGCCTGGCGACAGGGCAGAATCATCATGGGAAAGCCCACAGCCACGGACATCATGAAGCCCACGCGGATCATCTCCGTCACCAGGTTAGAGGGGAAGTTCATCAGCACATTCCCCGCAATGTCCTCCGTGAAGCTAACGTAGCCGAAAAAACCCACCTGCAGGGAGGGAGGGAGGGAGACAGAGAGAGAGAGAACGGGGGGAGAGAGACAGAGAGAGAGAGAACAGGGGGGAGAGAGACAGACAGAGAGAGAGAACAGGGGGGAGAGAGACAGAGAGAGAGAGAACGGGGAGAGAGACAGAGAGAGAGAGAACGGGGGGAGAGACAGAGAGAGAGAGAGGGGAAAAAGGGGGAGAGAGACAGAGACAGAGAGAGAGAAACGGGGGAGAGAGACAGAGAGAGAGAGAACGGGGGAAAGACAGAGAGAGAGAGAACAGGGGGAGAGAGAGAGAGAACAGAGAGAGAGAGAGAAAATGAGAAAATGGGGAGAGACAGAGAGAGAGAGAACATGGGGGAGAGAACATGGGAGAGAGAGAGAGAGAGAGAGAGAGAACAGGGGAGAGAGAGAGAGAGAGAGAGAGAGGGGAGAGAGACAGAGAGAGAGAGAGAGACAGAGAGGGAGAATGAGAGAGACAGAGAGAGAGAGAGAGAGACGGGGGAGAGAGACAGAGAGAGAGAGAGAGAATGGGGAGAGACAGAGAGAGAGAGAACGGGGAGAAAGACAGAGAGAGAGAACGGGGGGAGAGACAGAGAGAGAGAGAATGGGGGAGAAAGAGAGAGAGAGAACAGGGGGGAGAGAGAACAGGAGGAGAGAGAGAGAAAATGGGGGAGAGACAGAGAGAGAGAGAATGGGGGAGAAAGAGAGAAAGAGAGAGAGAGAGAGAAGGGGGAGAGAGAGAAAATGGGGGGAGAGAGACAGGGGGAGAGAGAGAGAGAGAGAACAGGGGGAGAGGAACAGAGAGAGACATCAGTGCTGTGTGTGTGTTACTCCTCTGAGTGTAACCATGTTAGCACCACTGTGTCCTTCATTCTAAAGTAGGCAGAGCCTTTAGCGCTATGCTACACTGAGTAACAAGCCCAGAGCCTTTAGCGCTATGCTACACTGAGTAACAAGCCCAGAGCCTTTAGCGCTATGCTACACTGAGTAACAAGCCCAGAGCCTTTAGCGCTATGCTACACTGAGTAACAAGCCCAGAGCCTTTAGCGCTATGCTACACTGAGTAACAAGCCCAGAGACTTTAGCGCTATGCTACACTGAGTAACAAGCCCAGAGACTTTAGCGCTATGCTACACTGAGTAACAAGCCCAGAGCCTTTAGCGCTATGCTACACTGAGTAACAAGCCCAGAGCCTTTAGCGCTATGCTACACTGAGTAACAAGCCCAGAGACTTTAGCGCTATGCTACACTGAGTAACAAGCCCAGAGCCTTTAGCGCTATGCTACACTGAGTAACAAGCCCAGAGACTTTAGCGCTATGCTACACTGAGTAACAAGCCCAGAGCCTTTAGCGCTATGCTACACTGAGTAACAAGCCCAGAGCCTTTAGCACTATGCTACACTGAGTAACAAGCCCAGAGCCTTTAGCACTATGCTACACTGAGTAAAGTAGGCAGAGCCTTTAGCGCTATGCTACACTGAGTAACAAGCCCAGAGCCTTTAGCACTATGCTACACTGAGTAAAGTAGGCAGAGCCTTTAGCGCTATGCTACACTGAGTAAAGTAGGCAGAGCCTTTAGCGCTATGCTACACTGAGTAAAGTAGGCAGAGCCTTTAGCGCTATGCTACACTGAGTAAAGTAGGCAGAGCCTTTAGCGCTATGCTACACTGAGTAAAGTAGGCAGTATACTTCGTATGAAGTAGAACTTCTTGTGCAAAATGAAGCAATGAGAACAACTGAAGAACGGTGCAGTGTGCGACGGCCTGCAGGGAGAACTTTTGGAAAACTTCTTTCTTGTTCTCCGACCTGCCCCTCTCAACTATTGGTCCAAATATAGTTGGTTACGTCACGGTTGAGAGTTCAGAGGGCAGACTTGGGTCGGTCCAGTTGTACGTTCTCTTCCTTCTTGGGCAGACTTCACATGCTAATGTACGGAGAGTCAACACCAGTCTCTCTTCTGTAGAGATGGGAATTCTGTGAGTTCCCGCATGTTTGATGAATGGTGCTACTCGTTTCAGCAAGTGATCAAAACGCCTAGCACACATTTGGAAATAAGAGAAAGTGGACCCCCTTGTCTAAACTCACATTTGCCGAATGTACAGGCAAAACTCTCCATTCTCCGTCCTACTCTGATTTAGAGGGCGAACGTACCATCTCCTTCGCCTTTTCTTCTTCTTTTGCATAGCTAGATAAACTAAAGCCAGTTTAAACACTTTAAACATTTTGTTTTGTGTTGTGATCTCGCGTAGCCCTTGTCTTTATACATCCATGGCGTAGCTGCGAGACGGAGGTCTGGGCGAGATTCCAGCCCCAGTTAATAGCTGCCTCGTAAGTATTCACGCCCCAGCGGCGTGGAGTGACATTAAACGGTTCTGTATTCTCACTGAGCATACCGACAACGGTGTTCGTGGACATGTTCGCTGGTGGTTCTCAATCCTGAAGTTCTTTACTACTAAGTATACTGCCAGTTTAAGGCTTAGAGAGAATGCCTCGTGTTCAGGCACCAGCCCCCCACCCCATGATCTGTGTCCCCCACCCCCTATGATCTGTGCCCCCCCCCCCCCTATGGTCTGTGCCCCCCACCCCTATGATCTGTGCCCCCCACCCCCTATGATCTGTGCCCCCCCACCCCCTATGATCTGTGCCCCCCCACCCCTATGATCTGTGCCCCCCACCCCCTATGATCTGTGCTGCTGCTGAACCTGATTTGGGCTCATTCTGGCTGCATTAAACCCCTGGAGTTCTACAACACTGCCACTCAGAGAAACACATGGCAGCAGAGAGACAGACAGAAGGGAACAGCGCCCCCTCTCTGTAGCAGCAGGCTCTGTGGGGCTCACCGTGATGTAGAAGGTGGTGACCACGTTGAGGGAGGAGGTGAAGATGGTGCTCATTCTCTTGACTGATGGCTCATCCAGGCTGTCGTAGGTGGGTAACACCTGCCTGTAAATCCAGAGAAAAGCATCGATTTTCACCTGTCCTAAAGCCCTCACATTTACCTCACCTTTACCTGTCCTAAAGCTCTCACCTTTATCTCACCTTTACCTGTCCTAAAGCCCTCACCTTAACCTCACCTTTACCTGTCCTACAGCCCTCACCTTTACCTGTCCTAAAGCCCTCCCCTTTACCTGTCCTTTACCTGTCCTAAAGTCCTCCCCTTCACCTCACCTTCATCTGTCCTAAAGCCCTCACCTTTACCTGTCCTAAAGTCCTCCCCTTCACCTGTCCTAAAGTCCTCCCCTTCACCTGCCCTAAAGCAGTCACCTTTACCTGTCCTAAAGCCCTCACCTTCACTTTCACCTGCCTTAAAGCCCTCATCCATTACCAACCATACATTTACATTTCTCACACACACACACACACACACACACACACACACACACAAACAAGAGTATCACACTGGGTACCCAATATGGTGCAGCAAGGTCGAGGGCATGGTTACTGCACCATATTGATCATATCATGATAAGAAGCTGAACAGAAGGCAGCATTTGCAGTGTGGCAGTGTGGCATAAGACCCCAGTATTTCATGTGCCCAGTGTAATACTCTTACAGGTTCGGAAAGAAATATGGATTCTGCATTCAGAAGGATTTCAATGGAAAGTCAAACCATGAACACAGAGACACACAAATTCAGCCATGGCACAAAGACTGGAAGTGATAAGAGAAGTAAATGCTGAGTGGAAAGGGGAGAAGGGATGGAGGAAAGATGAGAGATAAAGGAGAGATGGAGGTATGAAAAAGAGATAGGGAGGGATGTTCTCTGTTTTCTCAGAGAAGAGCTGACCATCACCAAGACACCCAAACCTCCTCTCCACCCTGTACCCAGAATAGCCCCTCCCCCTCTCATATTCCACCCTGGAAGGCCCCTCCCCCTCTCAGTCATGCCTGGGAGGCCCCTCCCACTCTCAGTCATGCCTGGGAGGCCCCTCCCACTCTCAGTCATGCCTGGAAGGCCCCTCCCACTCTCAGAGTCATGCCTGGGAGGCCCCTCCCCCTCTCATTGATGCCTGGGAGGCCCCTCCCCCTCTCAGATTCCATCCTGGGAGGCCCCTCCCCCTCTCATATTCATGCTGGGAGGCCCCTCCCCCTCTTTCCAAGCACTCAGAAAGTGCACACTCAGCTTCCCGCGCACAGAGGAGCGCCACCTTTCTCCACTGGACTTTAGGGTCGCGACTGAGTCCGAGGAGGGGTGCAACACTTAACCCGAATTACTTCAGTAAACACCCAGCTGCATGAACATTTATTACACGGAAATGTTTAGTTGCACATAATATCACTGACAGCAGTGCTTGAGATATTAATGGTGATATTACGATATTAAAGGGCAGCATTTGAAATTGATGCTATTAAAGAGACCAGCGTTTGAGATTAATGACACTACGACATTAAAGAAAGCAACATTTAAGATGAATAATAATAGAGAGCAGTGAGATTGATGATATGACAGAGAGTAGCGTTCGAGGTTTATAATATTAGAGAGCGCAGTGTATGAGATTAAAATTATTATGAATTTAGAGAAAGCAAATTTATGATTAATATTAGAGAGAGAACAGCATTTGAGATTATGTTGGAGAGAGTGTTTGACATCAGTGCACATGATATTATAGAGATGGTCTTTAAGATCGATGCACGTGATATTAGAGAGATGGTGTTTGAGATCGATGCACATGATATTAAGAGATGGTGTTTGAGACTGATGCACATGATATTAGAGAGATGGTGTTTGAGACTGATGCACATGATATTAAGAGATGGTGTTTGAGACTGATGCACATGATATTAGAGAGATGGTGTTTGAGACTGATGCACATGATATTAGAGAGATGGTGTTTGAGATCGATGCACATGATATTAGAGAGATGGTGTTTGAGATCGATGCACATCACAATTGAGAGATGGTGTTTGAGATCGATGCACATCACAATTGAGAGATGGTGTTTGAGATCGATGCACATGATAATTGAGAGATGGAGTTTGAGATCAATGCACATCACAATTAAGAGATGATGTTTGAGATCGATGCACATGATAATTGAGAGATGGTGTTTGAGATTGATGCACATGATATTAGAGAGATGGTGTTTGAGATCGATGCACATGATATTAGAGAGATGGTGTTTGAGATCGATGCACATCACAATTGAGAGAGTGCCGTTTAACAGGGCAGTTAAATCTCACTATGCCAGAAGGTAAAACTGGAGTTCAGGACCTAAAAGAATGCTGTGTGAAAGCACTCAAACGGATCTACCGCTATTAGAAAACAACAAAAAACACATCTACGCCGACTGGGAGTATAACAAAACCAAATGGATCTACCGCTATTGTAAAACAAAAACAAAAGGATTTAAAGCTGTTATAAAACAAAGAAAACAGATCTACCACTATTACAAAATAAAAAAGAAAAAAAAAAGAGGCGGGGCTTCAGGTCAGAACACAGTGGACAGAGGCGGGGCTTCAGGTCAGAACACAGTGGACAGAGGCGGGGCTTCAGGTCAGAACACAGTGGACAGAGGCGGGGCTTCAGGTCAGAACACAGTGGACAGAGGCGGGGCTTCAGGTCAGAACACAGTGGACAGAGGCGGGGCTTCAGGTCAGAACACAGTGGACAGAGGCGGGGCTTCAGGTCAGAATACAGTGGACAGAGGTGGGGCTTCAGGTCAGAACACAGTGGAAAGAGGTGGGGCTTCAGTGTAGAATAAAGCCAAAAGCCAAAGGGGGCCAGGTGTACTTTATCCCAAAAAAACACCCCCCCCAGAGAAAGGGATCAGCAGGGAAGAACGGCCAAGAACCCGAGCCAGCAGCGAGACCCCCCCACCCCCCCGGCCACGCCGCTCAGGAACAGGAAGAGGAAACCAGGGCGTACTTACGACTGACAGGCGAACGCCATGCCACAGATGGGCAGGCAGCGAAACAGCCCATCCCAGCGCAGTAGCCTGACCCGCCCCGTCCACTGGCCACTGAGGAGGCCATGTTTGAAAGAGGACAGCACCATCTGCGGTCAGGGGAGAGCGGCAGGGTCAAAGGTCAGCCCGCAGGGGAGGGGGCGTGGCCCAAGGCCCGGGCCCATCAGAAAGGGGGCGGGGAGACAGGAGGGAGAGGGGGAGGAGTCTCAGAGTGAAAGAGAAGTTCAGAAAATCGCTCCTGCTAACCCCCCCGACCCCCCCACCAGGGTTAAACCCACATGAACGGGTGTACAGTGACACCTGCTGTGTGCAAATAAAGGTGTGACCACAACAGGACCGAGCGCACCCGAATTTAGGAAGTGGGATCTTTGGAGGGGGTGGGGTGGGGTGGGGGGAAAGAAAGGACAGTTTGGGAACCCCCCGGGCATGCACACGAGCGTAAATGATGGACTGGAGAGGAATTTGGGAGTACACCACATTCACAGAGGTTTAAAGATGGAGGAAACATGATCTTGTACAGGGACATGGCTTTGGGGGGGAAGCGGGGTGGCAGGAGGGGGAGGAGTTAACAGCTCAATCAAAGTGAGACTCCCATAACTGCCGGCCTGTCCCTCTTTAGCCCCGCTCCCAACTATAAACTCCACCTCCAGGTCCACAAGTCCCACCCTCAGCCGCTGAAAGAATGCTGAAATGAAATGGACAGTAACGCACACGCGCGCGCACACACACACACAAGCATGCAGACACAGACCGATGGGACCAGACCGCACTGTGCTGGTTCTGCAGGTAGGGGGCGCTGTGCTGTGGCTCTCTGTACTTACGGGTGGCAGCAGAAGGTGGTAGCGATAATGGGCAGGCACTGAATGACGCCCGACATGCGCCACAGGTTGACACGCCCCACCCAGGAGCCACTCACAAAGCCGTAACGCAGAGACGACAACACTATCTAGAAGCAGCATGACGGAGAGGGAGGGAAACACATCACACATTGTTAGAGTCAACCGCTAGAGGCTGTTAGAGGCCAGACTCTACACCAGAGAGAGGCTCCTTAATCACAGACAGAGTTAGAGGCTGTTAGAGGCCAGACTCTACTCCAGAGAGAGGCTCCTTTACCACAGACAGAGTTAGAGGCTGTTAGAGGCCAGACTCTACTCCAGAGAGAGGCTCCTTAATCACAGACAGAGCTAGAGGCTGTTAGAGGCCAGACTCTACTCCAGAGAGAGGCTCCTTCATCACAGACAGAGTTAGAGGCCAGACTCTACTCCAGAGAGAGGCTCCTCTATCACAGACAGAGTTAGAGGCCAGACTCTACTCCAGAGAGAAGCTCCTTTACCACAGACAGAGTTAGAGGCCAGACTCTACTCCAGAGAGAGGCTCCTCTATCACAGACAGAGTTAGAGGCCAGACTCTACTCCAGAGAGAGGCTCCTTCATCACAGACAGAGTTAGAGGCCAGACTCTACTCCAGAGAGAGGCTCCTTCATCACAGACAGAGTTAGAGGCCAGACTCTACTCCAGAGAGAGGCTCCTTTATCACAGACAGAGTTAGAGACCAGACTCTACTCCAGAGAGAGAGGCCTCTCCATCCTTTACCACAGACAGAGTTAGAGGCCAGACTCTACTCCAGAGAGAGGCTCCTCTATCACAGACAGAGTTAGAGGCCAGACTCTACTCCAGAGAGAGGCTCCTTTATCACAGACAGAGTTAGAGGCCAGACTCTACTCCAGAGAGAGGCTCCTTTATCACAGACAGAGTTAGAGACCAGACTCTACTCCAGAGAGAGGCTACCCTATCACAGAGTTAGAGGCCGTTAGAGGCTGGATGGACAGCAGCTGAGGGGGCATGAGCCAGGTGCTGTTTCTATACTCACCCCCGTCCCCGCCATCCTCCCACCCCGTTCTGTGGTATCTCTGAATTTAACCAGATTTAACCCTGGGACTGCAGACCACAAACTCCAACAGAGCAGAGCCCAACAGCACAAATGAATACTAACAACAAATTACAACCTTCCACAAGCAACCAGCACAAACTACAGCCTTCCACAAGCAACCAGCTGAAACTACAGCCTGCCACAAGCAACCAGCACAAACTACAGCCTGCCACAAGCAACCAGCTGAGACTACAGCCTGCCACAAGCAACCAGCTCAAACTACAGCCTGCCACAAGCAAACAGCTTAGACTACAACCAGGCACAAGCAACCAGCACAAACTACAGCCTGCCACACAAGCAACCAGCTCAAACTACAGCCTGCCACAACAACAGCCTGCCACAAGCAACCAGCAGACTACAGCCTGCCACAAGCAACCAGCTCAAACTACAGCCTGCCACAAGCAACCAGCTCAGACTACAACCAGGCACAAGAAAAAGGCACAAACTACAGCCTTCCACAAGCAACCAGCTCAGACTACAGCCTGCCACAAGCAACCAGCTCAGACTACAGCCTGCCACAAGCAAACAGCTCAGACTACAGCCTGCCACAAGCAACCAGCTCAGACTACAGCCTGCCACAAGCAAACAGCACAAACTACAGCCGACCACAAGCAAACAGCACAAACTACCTGTGCTCAGGTGTAGGTTAGTTAGTGGGGGGGGAAGTACCACAAAACAAGAGGAATTTTCATTTGAACTTTCTAGTGAAATAAGCCTTCAACATCTTCAGCCAAAGCCCTGAGACAGGCAGTACTGAGGCTGATCACGGACATGCACGTATGAACCTCACACCTCATCTACAGACCAGCCTGCCAGGTTTGACTGCTTTGGTCTGGATGCTGAAATGACAAGTGTAATGATTAGCAGGAGGAACCATCATCTTCATCTCCATCTCCCACAGGGCTCTTCACCACAACAAATCTACAACATAAATCTGTGGAGAATTTTTTTTTTTTAGTGGCAAGATGGCACAGCATTCAGGCCGTGACACAGAGAAAAGGTGCGTGTTGGACTCTTGCTTCATTGTCCATGTCCCCTGGTGCTAACAACAAATTACAACCTGCCACAAGCAACCAGCACAAACTACAGCCTTCCACAAGCAACCAGCTCAAACTACAGCCTGCCACAAGCAACCAGCACAAACTACAGCCTGCCACAAGCAACCAGCTGAGACTACAGCCTGCCACAAGCAACCAGCTCAAACTACAGCCTGCCACAAGCAAACAGCTTAGACTACAACCAGGCACAAGCAACCAGCACAAACTACAGCCTGCCACAAGCAACCAGCACAAACTACAGCCTGCCACAAGCAACCAGCTGAGACTACAGCCTGCCACAAGCAACCAGCTCAAACTACAGCCTGCCACAAGCAAGCAGCTCAGACTACAACCAGGCACAAGAAAAAGGCACAAACTACAGCCTTCCACAAGCAACCAGCTCAGACTACAGCCTGCCACAACAAACAGCACAAACTACAGCCTGCCACAAGCAACCAGCTCAGACTACAGCCTGCCACACAAGCAACCACTACAGCCTGCCACACAAGCAAACTCAGACTACAGCCTGCCACAAGCAAACAGCTCAGACTACAGCCTGCCACAAGCAACCAGCTCAGACTACAGCCTGCCACAAGCAAACAGCACAAACTACAGCCTGCCACAACAAACAGCACAAACTACAGCCAACCACAAGCAAACAGCACAAACTACCTGTGCTCAGGTGTAGGTTAGTTAGTGGGGGGGGAAGTACCACAAAACAAGAGGAATTTTCATTTGAACTTTCTAGTGAAATAAGCCTTCAACATCTTCAGCCAAAGCCCTGAGACAGGCAGTACTGAGGCTGATCACGGACATGCACGTATGAACCTCACACCTCATCTACAGACCAGCCTGCCAGGTTTGACTGCTTTGGTCTGGATGCTGAAATGACAAGTGTAATGATTAGCAGGAGGAACCATCATCTTCATCTCCATCTCCCACAGGGCTCTTCACCACAACAGATCTACAACATAAATCTGTGGAGAATTTTTTTTTTTTTTAGTGGCAAGACGGCACAGCATTCAGGCCGTGACACAGAGAAAAGGTGCGTGTTGGACTCTTGCTTCATTGTCCATGTCCCCTGGTGCTGCCCCCTGCTGGCGTGGAAGAGAACTGCTCACCACAAACATGAAGAGGGTGTAGAAGATGAGCGCCATGGCGGAGAAGGACTGGATGGATGACATCATGTTCCTCTGCAGGCTGAGCGGCAGCACGATGAACAGCGACACGGCGATGAGCAGCAGCACCCGGAAACTGCCCGTCACCTGCCCAGCAACAGGAGGACACGCCCACCGCATGTCACATAAGCAAAGGGCAGGGCTTCATTACCTGCTGCCTCACCTGCGCAGCTAATTCACCCGAGAGGCTAAGTCACCTGAGCGACTGCCTCACTGAGAGACTAACTCACCTGAGCGGCTAACTCACCTGAGCGGCTAACTCACCTGTGCAGCTAACTCACCTGAGAGGCTAACTCACCTGAGCGGCTAACTCACCTGTGCAGCTAACTCACCTGAGAGGCTAACTCACCTGAGCGGCTAACTCACCTGTGCAGCTAACTCACCTGTGCAGCTAACTCACCCGAGCAGCTAACTCACCTGTGCAGCTAACTCACCTGAGAGGCTAACTCACCTGAGCTGCATCAGGTAAATACTCACTTAAATGGATGTGTGTAAAATATGAGCTCTGTAAGTCACTAGAAAGGAATGAATAGTAAGTGGTAATAATAATAATCACTGCAATATTTCTCTGTACTGTTTATACAGCAAACACTAAACATACTCAACAGGTGTGCATAACTCACACTAAACAGACAGCAGAAGACTGTGGTGGTCTTTTTTAACACCTGCAGTCTTCCACTCTCCCAGCTCCTATAAAACCCTTCAGGTTCTGCACACAGTAAAACTGCCTTTTTATTTACTGTAAACGATCTGTTGTGACAGGGGGCGGAGTCCAGTGGGGGTCACTGATGGAAAGGAGGCGGAGTCCAGTGGGGGTGACTGATGGGAAGGGGGCGGAGTCCAGTGGAGGTGACGGATGGGCAGGGGGCGAGTCCAAAATAGGTGATTGATGGATAGACCAGAGCTGCTGCTGCGGAGTGTGTGCTTGGGCCTCTCACCAGTCAAACCAGTTTACCCACAGCTTTACTTTACCTGCACCTGGATCAACTGTGTGTGTGTGTGTGTATGTGTGTGCGCCCTTCTAAGTGTGTGTGTGTGTGTGTGTGTGTGTGTGTGTGTTTGCTTGTGAGTGTGTGTGTGTGAAACAGAGAGAGAGAAACCTACCTGAAGACCCAGCAGCTGAGCAAAAAAGTTGGAGCCCAGATCAGCGATGACAACGTAAAAGGCGATGCAGGTTCCAAGCATCAAGCCAATCATACTGCAGACAGAGAAAACCCACTGGGCATCAGACCAATCATACTGCAGACAGAGAAAACACACTGAGCACCAAACCAATCATACCGCAGACACCACAGAGCATCATCATACTGCAGACAGAGAAAACACACTGAGCACCAAACACATACTGAGCACACAGAGCCAAGACCAATCATACTGCAGACAGAGAAAACACACTGAGACCAAACCACACTGCAGCAGAGAAAACCACTGAGCACAACCAATCATACTGCAGACAGAGAAAACACACTGAGCACCAAACCAATCATACTGCAGACAGAGAAAACACACAGAGCATCAGACCAATCATACTGCAGACAGAGAAAACACACTGAGCACCAAACCAATCATACCGCAGACAGAGAAAACACACAGAGCATCAGACCAATCATACTGCAGACAGAGAAAACACACTGAGCACCAGACCAATCATACTGCAGACAGAGAAAACACACTGAGCATCAGACCAATCATACTGCAGACAGAGAAAACACACTGAGCATCAGACCAATCATACTGCAGACAGAGAAAACACACTGAGCATCAGACCAATCATACTGCAGCCTTCAGCAAAGACTGCGATACTGTGTAACTACACCAGTTAACACAGGAGTTAATTTCAACAACATGGTATTAGTAAGAATAATACAGTGTTAAAACAATTACAGCTAGGACACTGATAATGATGTAAAAAATACTCACCTTGTTTCTACAAGAGCTTTTCCTGCTTTCCCATAAGCATGGAAGGCTGAAATTACAAACCGACATTCAAAACACGGGACAGTCCTCACATTTAGCAATTTATCTCAGTTTCAAGAAGAATGATAAGATCTAGAAACGGTCTCCAAGCAACAGGTTTGCCTGCTAGCACCATAAAACAACACCAGAGTGATGTCAGGGGGCGCGTGGCCTCACCCAGTCCCGCATAGGTCCGGCGCTTGCTGCTGCTGGCGGAGTGCACGAGGAACATGCAAGACTGGTGCGTCATCCACGAACAGAAGAAGAGCAGCAGCGTACCCAGCGCGATGCCACACTGCGGCCCCAGCGCGAGACACGGGGAAGACAAGGGAGAACCATCATCAGTAAGACACCGACTCACCGCCAGGCCAGCTCGTGTGCGTCTTTCCCGGTACTCAGAACACAACCCAGACTGTTCCTAAACTATAAAACAACTTAAGTAAACACGGTGCTTTCAGCTAGCTTAGCTACCAAAATAACCAGTAACACGCAACGGTCGGCTAAAACACTTTCATCTGTGCGCTGTCATCTGTCTTTACTACAGGGATAAGACAGCCTCGGTGCAGGATCAGTCTAGCCGCCACTGCCTGGGGTCGCTGGGTTTTTAGCCCTGCAATCGACAGCGGGTGGTTTTTTTTGTGCATTTCCCCACGACAGCGTGACCGCGCCAGGATATGGAAAGTGGCGAGCCATTGCCTGCGGTTGGCTTTCCATGCACCAGATTTCACGGTCTTGACGCGGGGTAGCGAGCAAGTAAGCACCCCACAAACACGGGCAGCTGAATCACAATCAACCCCACAGTGTACCGTACCTGCTTAAAGCAAGAGAGCATCGTTAGGGTTAGGGTACCGTACCTGCTTAAAGCAGAAGGGCATCGTTAGCACGCTCACTCCTACGATGCTGTTGACCACGTTCATGATCAGACCCCAGTTAGACGCCGTCATCTTGCTGTTAAAATTCGCGCTCTCGTATTTGCTGAACTTTCGATGTCGGGCAGCTATGAGGTTGGGAAACCTTAGATATGCAGACTGTATGGCGAGTTTTAATCCAGCCAAATTCAGCGGGTGTCCTTCGGAAACTAATGACGTGGCGCTTCGCTCAGAAAAACACAAACAGCACCCATCACGGCGGTTGGCGAGATAGGAAGTGAAATATTTTCGTTTGCTACAAACTAAATGAGCTTCCACCAGATCAGCTGGCTAAATATCTTTCTCTTTTTTTGCAAACACATTAATTCAACTCATCGTTTTCGAACGGAAACTTTTTCCAAACACATAATCACAGCCCAGCCCCGCTTTCGCCTGTGTCACATCGGCAGCCATAGTTCAAATGTGTCCCCACAGGACGAGTCGCTGACAGGTTTATCGGTCCCTTTGCTGATGGCAGATGTTTATTGTCATTTAACTCGATAACTGAATCGCCGATACTAAGAAGGCCACTCAGTTTCGCACATATCCCGAATGCATAACCAGGAAGTACGCGAACCTCCCACAGCAGAAACACGTCGACAACAACCAAGAGGGCGAGCCTACGGGGCACAACGTCCGCAACACTGCGACCCTCTCT
Source organism: Anguilla japonica (assembly GCA_025169545.1). NCBI lineage: Eukaryota > Metazoa > Chordata > Actinopteri > Anguilliformes > Anguillidae > Anguilla > Anguilla japonica. Next base: position 78,339,437 of record CM045884.1, read on the forward strand.
GTTGCCCCTACCGGGAAGGAGGTCCAAACACCCCAAACGTTTATTTCAGGGTGGAATATATTGACACACGCACGCACACAGGGCATGCACTCACACACAGAGCGTGCACACACACACACACACTTAGTATTAGTAAACAGGTCAATATAGGTCAGAGGGGAGAGACTGATTTACCTTCTTCAGCAACCGTCTCCATAGCAACAGGGCCACAACAACTATTTCCAAGCATTCCTTCCTCAGCTTCATCTGTTCCAAGGATAAGCCTGTTTTAATGCCAGCTAATGCAGACACGTATGGCAGCAGTAATTCTGCCTGCACGGCTTCAAATGAATTCTTGTGTTGTCTGTAAATATGAATGCTGTATCCACTTTGTACAAACAAAGCAAAACATCAGAACTTCAAAATTCAGAGGAACACACAACAAATCGTTAAAATTAAAATGAGAAGAAGACATTTAATGTAGATTTTATGTTTTGCAGTTTGGGATGATTAGTCTGTTTCCTGGCAGGACAATTCTGGCCTTAGCATGTTGTTTTTCAGTTCACCAGCAGGGGGAGTCTGTGAGCCTGCAAAATTCGCCTTATCCGGCTGCTGATTTAGTGCTGGTGGTGTAACTGGGATTCCTCTCCCTCCCTTTTATGTTTGTGTGTGGATATAACCACT
>CM045884.1:78342599-78350099 GCA_025169545.1 Anguilla japonica
TGTGTATCTGGTGAGTTTTTTTTTATAATGGTCTATGCTGTAATACAGACCCTCCTATAACTAAGCAGCAGAGGGGACAGTCGGGACACAGGAGTTGGGGATCTGGTTCTCCTGTAGAGTCTGAGCTTACGCAACGCGCTGTTTCCCGGAGGTGAGTGAGAGCGGTCTGAAACCAGAAGCGGCCAATCGGAGGGCTGCGTGACGCACAGCTGGCCCGCTGGTATGCGGAGGCCGGTACTCAGCCAGGCCGAGGAAAGTGACTGCATTTGTCTCTCATTTGTGAAGCGTGTTCTGCCACGGCTCGGCTGATTGGGCTGCTCAGGCCAAATTAGGGCGACATGTGGCTGCAGTTCAGAGCAGACCCCTGGGGTCACAAAGTGTGTTAAACATGTGGGCATGTGGGCAAAAACCCTTCAGACTCACGACCTGCGCTTTACCCCCTCCCCAAAATGGACAGAGTCATCGTGATTTCAACCAGTCACAGTGTTTACGTTGTGCAGACAGAGAGCTGCTTTTTGATTGTCTCGTTCCAGGCAGTGATTGACAGCTTATAGTAGCTCAAACAATCATAGGGTTCATGGAGCCTCACAGTCCTGTTACAGGCAACGGTGCCTTTGAGCATACATGCACAGCTGGGGTTCCAGCAGCACATGGGGGGCCCCCCCAACCCCTCCCTTCTGTCCACTCACTCCCTTCTATTTTAGAGCAAATGAGTTCCAGTGCTACATGCTGCAACCTGGGACACATGTGAAATATGCTAACTCAAACCAGAACTCAGCAGAGTCCTGGCTAACCGGCGTTAGCTGCTAACGCAAACCAGAACTCAGCAGAGTCCTGGCTAAATGGCGTTAGCTGCTAATGCAAACCAGAACTCAGCAGAGTCCTGGCTAACTGGCGTTAGCTGCTAATGCAAACCAGAACTCAGCAGAGTCCTGGCTAACTGGCGTTAGCTGCTAATGCAAACCAGAACTCAGCAGAGTCCTGGCTAACTGGCGTTAGCTGCTAACGCAAACCAGAACTCAGTAGAGTCCTGGCTAACCGGTGTTAGCTGCTAACGCAAACCAGAACTCAGTAGAGTCCTGGCTAACCGGTGTTAGCTGCTAACGCAAACCACAACTCACCAGAGTCCTGGCTAACCGGTGTTAGCTGCTAACGCAAACCAGAACTCACCAGAGTCCTGGCTGACCCGCCTTAGCTGCTAAGTCAAACCAGAACTCAGCAAAGTCCTGGCTAACCGGCGTTAGCTACCAACTCAAACCAGAACTCACCAGAGTCCTGGCTGATCCGCCTTAGCTGCTAACGCAAACCAGAACTCAGCAGAGTCCCGGATAACCGCCGTTAGCTGCTAAGTCAAACGAGAACTCAGCAGAGTCCTGGCAAACCAGCATTAGCTACTAACTCAAACCAGAACTCAGCAGAGTCCTGGCTAACCAGCGTTAGCTGCTAATGCAAACCAGAACTCAGCAGAGTCCTGGCTAACTGGCGTTAGCTGCTAACGCAAACCAGAACTCAGTAGAGTCCTGGCTAACCGGTGTTAGCTGCTAACGCAAACCAGAACTCAGTAGAGTCCTGGCTAACCGGTGTTAGCTGCTAACGCAAACCAGAACTCACCAGAGTCCTGGCTTACCGGCCTTAGCTGCTAACGCAAACCAGAACTCAGCAGAGTCCCGGATAACCGCCGTTAGCTGCTAAGTCAAACGAGAACTCAGCAGAGTCCTGGCAAACCAGTATTAGCTGCTAACTCAAACCAGAACTCAGCAGAGTCCTGGCTAACCAGCGTTAGCTGCTAATGCAAACCAGAACTCAGCAGAGTCCTGGCTAACCAGCGTTAGCTGCTAATGCAAACCAGAACTCAGCAGAGTCCTGGCTAACCGGCGTTGCACTAGCTTCAGCTACAGTCCATCTGTGGAAAATCCATCAGCTGTCCGGACTTACAGAGACACAGACCCTCAGGGTGTGTAAGTCCCGGCCTGATGCTCTCTAGTCTATAGATAAATGTACTGTAATGGGTAAGGAGCTGGTCTTGTATCCTAAAGGTCACAGGTTCAGTTCCCAGGTAGGTGCTGTTGTACCCTTGAACAAGGTACTTAACCCGCATTGCTTCAATATATATCCAGCTGAATAAATGGATGCAATGTAAATGCTATGTAAAAGTTCTGTAAATCGCTCTGGATAATTGCGTCTGCTAAATGCCTGTAATGTAATGCAAATGGTGATCCTATATGGGCTGAATGGCCTGTTCTCCTCAGTATGTATTCTTATGTTCTTATGTTCTAGGTGGGCTGAATGGCCTGTTCTCCTCAGTATGTATTCTTATGTTATTATGTTCTAGATGGGAAGAATGGCCTGTTCTCCTCAGTATGTATTCTTATGTTCTTATGTTCTAGATGGGCTGAATGGCCTGTTCTCCTCATTATGTATTCTTGTGTTCTTATGTTCTAGATGGGCTGAATGGCCTATTCTCCTCATTATGTATTCTAATGTTCTTATGTTCTAGATGGGCAGAATGGCCTGTTCTCCCCCCCGCCCCGCTCTACGAAATCCAACAGCATTTTTCAGAGTTGAGTCTTTGTAAGGGGCCTTTCCTGCAGAGCAGGTGTGGCCAGCTCTGGTCCAGGGTCTGCTGGTTTTTGTTTTCACCCTAAATACAACAACCACGTTAGACTCAAGAAACCAGGTGAGGTAAGTAAACTGTGTAATCAACTGCGTTAAGTGGCAAATTAAGTGCCGAGTAACAGCAAAACCCAGCAGACTCTGCGGCTCTCCAGGACCCGATTTGGTCGCCATTGCTATTCCGGAGTTGCTTTTCCAATTCCTGTGTGAAGTGGGATGGCATTTGCAGAGAACAGTCAGGAAAAAAACGTCCGTATTCACTGCAATAGGGACCCTTTTTCCATTTGCTTCGGCATTGCGAACACATTTGTAATTAATTGTAACGCAAGTCTAAGCTCTTGACAGCTCGCGGTTTATCTACCCATTTCTGCATGAATGTCAGACTTTTACCATTGACATCTACAAAGCACTATTTCTATAAAACATTGAACATTGACTTCGAGCTGGAAATGAATGTGTTGTTTTCAGGAGAGTGTAGGCAAGCACTTGGAAGTTGGCCAGTTTCGCGGAAAGCGGAAGTAGGCCTACCATAGGTTTACATTTCTTAACGAGAAGCTTTGGGTGGCACAAACAACTTAATAGTGGCGCAAAGAACTGCATTTTAGTACTTCTCTGAGGTCCATCGTCTTCACTACAAAAAATGTTTTCTTCCCGTCTAATTTATAGACATTTCGCGATATTTATTTCACCACGTATTTAACCTGTAGCCTACGTGTTTGTTTCCGTTTAGAGGCAGTGGGGCACTCTTAGAAATCACATTTTTCGGATCAAAGGCATATGCTGCTTTCAATTAGAGGTTAAAAATGAAAGTCCGAGTTTGTAGCCTAAGTTGCTGCGCTACTCGAAACGCGGACCAGTTTTTTTTCTTCTTGGAAACCATATAATGCAAGAAGCTGGCACGTGGTTTAAATGAAATACTCTCACGGACCACCAACTGTTTATCTTCGTCAGTATGTGTTAAATTATTTTTGCACCTACAGCCCTGGGCAGCAGCACTGTGCGTCTGCATCTGATGCTATGCAACTGTTATTGATTATAGTGCCATTACCGATGCAGATCAGGCATGTCTAAAGTTTACTGTGTGTGTGTGTGTGTGTGTGTGTGTTTTTTTGGGGGGGGGGGGGGGGGGGGGGCGTGTGATTAATGTCTTACCTTCAGAAAACAGTGGACACTAGAGAGAGGAGTGTACGGCCTAACCGTAAATAATGATTTGCCTTTTCCCTAATAGGCTAAGCGCGTGCATATTCTTTAATGCTGCTTTTTTGCATATTGTTGCAATTTATGCGAATCCTATGGCGTCAGCAGAACGAGCAGTCCATCATCCGGCGGTAAATCACAGCAAAGACGGCATTTAATTGCAGCCGTGTTTCATCGCGTTCCCGGCGTCCCGCGTCGAGATTCACTTTCTGCCCGATTGTGGCCGCGGGGGGGGGGGGACAGACTCCCTTGTGGCGATCCAGCTCAACCCCCCAAGTCTCAATCTGCATTATACACATAATCAACCAGTGGACCGGAACACAAGTCGGGTCACCCCGCTAATGGCAACCAGCAGCTCAACTCTGAGCGTGCCCCGGAGGAAACGCGTGTTTGCCTGACGTTGCTTTCCAACATGCATTTGCTTGACGTTAAGACAGACAGACAGACCGACAGACATACGGACAGACACACTCGCCTACTAACTGCCGAAAGCATATACGAAATGTGGAGGTTTCCCCCACAGTAGAGGAGTATCCGGGCAAAACATCCCTCCGACTGCAGCAAAGAAATAGCGTCCTCGAGAATACGCGCGACTAATTTATTAGAATGTTGGCTCGAGTTAAAGCATGTCCCTCGGGACGTTTTTACGTTCACCCCTACTGACGTGTTTAATGTATTATACACGATGCATTAAGTATATATTCCATTATAAAACGAAATAAATTAATGAATACATTAATTGTTCAGCTTAAAAGAACACAATGCGTTTTTCCACAACTTTAATAGCCTGCTATAAACCTTTTCACATTACCATGTCTTCTGACATAATACTACAAACAATAATAATAATAATAATAATAATTCGAACGTGGGTGATTCGCATATTTTCTTTAGGGCGCTTGGAGCAGACTTGCGTGACTTATGTGTAATTTTTGCTAAATTTAAGATGTGAATGTGAATTCCACTAAACGTGCAGGCCCAAATCTGTATTTCTTTAAGCCCATTGAAGCGTTTTTTTTTTTTTTTTTGCTTTTAAGTCGCGTGTCAAATGGCGTTCCACGTGAAGGTCATGAAGACGAAACGGCACGCGCAGTAAGAAACACGTTTTTAAATGAAGTGGTGTTTGTTTTAGGTATCGACGACCTGGTTTACCAGACAGTGACAACAGACGAGAGAATGCAGGTGTCGGGGCAACGCAATTAATTGTCAGGCACACCTGTATTATAAAAGGGGAAAACAAAGCTGTTCGTTTTTGACGGCGCCCTACAAGAGGCATTGTTCAATAATTTATAGCCTCATAAATGTTCACGTGTGACAATAATGTTCTTCTTGTGAAAATTACGTCATTGCAGGCCACAAAGCGATCGATTTAGCGCAGCAGTCAGGGTAAGCCTAGTGGTCGAAGTAAGCAGTAAAGTAGCTTGCAGGAAAACATATGAAGAACATTTGTGTTGTAACTGCACTGTGAGCCAATCGAATCGCTTGATACAAACCTGCATATTGGTGCTTAAATTCTAGATAAGTATGTAAATAATAATAAATAAACGCTATTATTATTATTATTATTATTATTATTATTATTATTATTATTATAATAATAAATAATAATAATAACAATAAACAATAATAATTAAAGTATTCCATGAGTAGATGAGATTGCAGTGCTTCTCCTCAGCCAGCCAGCTCATAAAAGCAGCACGCGGCACTCTAAAGCGGAGGGTAGGCCTCTGTATTGTGGTGACTGGGCTTCCCTGGGTGGGAAAGAACACAACGATGCCTCTGGCCTGTGCTGACCACGTGACTGCCCAACCCATACAGCGCGTCACTGCCAGTGAATGGAATCTAACTGAGAAAAGCACGAAAAAAGTCCCAAAAAGTTGCAAACAGCTGTCACTGGGGTGGCACCCTATGGGTATATAAAACTGAACACCGAGACAGCAATACATAATTCATTTGTGACCTTTTTTGCTTGTAAAGTGTACTTCACAGGGAAATTCCCCCAATGAACAAAAATGTACCTCCACTGTAATTTTACTTAGGGAGTGTAGGTTAACTGGAAAAAAAGGAAAATAATTTAAATTTCATCCAAATGTCATAACACGACGCTTGCAATTTGCAGTGGTTTTGCACTATTTTCAAATGATTTTTCTCGTTGTGGGTTACATGCACGGGCGCAATTCTGTTTTTATCTGTGTAACACACGGACTGGGCTGTGTCGAAATGGGGAATGAAGTGCAACCGAAAGGCTTTTTTTCAGGGAAAGCTTTTGTGTGATGTTCCCTTCGTCGGAAAATACGTCTGTTCGATGTGTGAATCTTAGTGGAGAAAAACCAACTAAAATCACGCTTTTTCCAAATGAATTTTTTTCCCCGAGTTTTGTAAACATCCGGCTGACATATTTAAAGGCGGCAGAAGCCTCTGTAGCTCCCAGCTGTCCATTACGCACTGATTGGGGGCTGAGGTGTATTTACATGTGAAAAGATGTGTGGGTTACTAGGTCAGAATAATACAGATGGACTTGCATCAATACATACAATTTAATATGCCTCATATCATCACTGCTGTGTTGTTAATAATTATTATAATTATGATAAATAAAATAATAAGGACAATAAATCATAATTATTATCTGAAACCTTTAAGAAGGATAAGTAGGCTCGTGAGTATTTTACAATCTCTTTCGCGATTATTATATGTACACAAATGAAATTCTTGCGATTTTGTGGGTACTTTTTTTAAAACTTTTGGAACTGTTAGAAAACGCGGGTTTTGCCGTGGCTTCACTTGAAATACCAGGCCACCTCACTGGTGTAAGGATACGGTGTTTCTTTTCATAAAACACTGCGCGAGACGCGAGGCGGCCTTTGACCCCCCACTGCCAAGAGCCCTCTGGGTCAGCCTTGTAACAGCGCATGTACATACGAACCAGGCCCATTGTCTCCGAAAACAGCCCTCCTTATTTAAAAACAAATTAAAAACAATTTAATTCCATTTATCAGTTTACTCATTCGAAATATATTCCAGGATCTGACGTCAGGTCCCTCCACTTTTGTTGGCCTACTGCTCGCAGATCTCACCTTTAAAGAATAATAAAACGTAGCACGCGAGTTCCACTGGAAACGTGGCTCTGGACAGATTTCGTGGTTTTCTGCAGAGGCATTTTAAGTGTACTTTTCAACTGATTCCCTAAAACACTCCTGAGGTTAACCCTTGTCGTTAAAATCGACAGAATTGGCGTAAGCCCCGATGGCGTGTCCCTCATAGAATATATTGTTATTTTCTCCAAATAGCCTGTGTTTTGCATTTCAGCTTTGCTCGAAGTACAGCTGTTATTGTTAAATGCTATCATCACCATCACTTTCATACTCAAAAGCTCCCTCTCCTGTCCAGTTCAATTTAAATTAACTTCAGGAAACTGTCCACGGGCAAAACCTCCCCCATCCATTGTTCCGGGAGTTGGGAAAGTGTATGCAAAAGACTCGCCGTCTGTTGCCATGTTATCTAAATAGCTGCCCGCGTGTAAAAATGTGAAAATATATCATTTTTAATTTTTGTTATTTATTATTGTTATTATTATTATTTTTTTTTTTTTTTTTTTTTAAATTTTTTTTAATTTTATTTTATTTTGTTACAATGGGCAAAACTGTGAAAGAATGCTAAATGTGGGTCGTGGTGGCACATGCACTCGCT
>CM045884.1:78355099-78382599 GCA_025169545.1 Anguilla japonica
TGATTATCATTACCCACAAACCCAAAGGGCATCTACTGTTATACAATGCCTAGTATTCGGACAGTGACACGATTTTCGTTGTTTGTGGTCTGTAGGCCTACTTCAGCACATTAGATTTGAAATGATATGAAGCTTTATTTTAGGTTTAACATCCATATCCAGCTATCCAGGTAGGAGTTACAACCCTTTTTATACACTCTGCCCCCCATTTTAGGAGACCATACGTAATTGGACAAATAAACATAAACTTAAATAAAATAAAGTTGTCAAATTTAGTACTTTGTAGCAAATAATGTGCATTCAAAGCTGAAACCCTTAGACATCACCAAACACTGGGTGTGTTCCCTGGTGGTGCTCCACCAGGCCTGTACTGCAGTCTCCCTCAGCTCCGGTTTTATTTCTTTGCCGTAAGTCTTATCTTCAGCCAGTGAAATGCATGTTCACTTGGATTCATGACAAGTGATTGACCTGGTCAGTTAAAAGCATTCCACTTTCTGTCCCTGAAAACTTCTTGGTTGCTTTAACAGTTCTTGGGGTGTTTGGGGTCATTGTCCCGCTGCAAGGTGAAGCGCTGTCAAAGGAATTTTGAGGCCTTTTGTGGGGTCTAAGCAGATAAGATGCTTCTGTACACTTCAGAATTAATTATTATCACTAATGAAGACACACGAGTTTCAGTTCAGCCAATTTAAATTATGATCACATAAAGAAACACTTCAGTGCATCAGATAAAACGTCATCAAAAACAGATTAAAATCCAGGTTTGCCCAAAGATTTGCATCGCCATTCTTTATATCAATCGTCTATCTTCATTTAAGTTCTGATAAAATGTTCTTGAATACAGAATCACTTGACACATAAATATGAAATGATCAATTGTAATTTTGCATTGTGTTTTTCATATTTGTAGATTGACAGCAGTCCCATCATCAGACCCAGCTCCAGTGACAGCCGTACGTGCCCCAGCCATAACACTACGACCACCATGTTTCACAGATAAGGCTGTGTGCTTTGGATCATGAGCAGTTCCTTTCTTTGTCCACACCTTCCTCTTTCCACCGCTCTGGTACTAATACTCCTCTCATCTATCGATAAGAGTTTGTTACAGAACTTTTTTCAATGTCCTTTTCAGCAAACTCTAATGTGGTTGTTTTGTTCTTGTGTCTTATTAGTGGTTTGCATCTTGCAGTAAAACCTCTGAGGTTATGCTGGTGTAGTCTTCTCTTTATTTTCACACATATATACCTGCATCCCGGAGAGTGTTCTTGATCTGTGCCACAGCTGAAAAGGGTTTTCTTCAAAACTGAATGTATTTTTCCTGGTCTACCAGGTTATTTGCTATTGCTGAACTCATCAGTACGTTCGTGCATCTTAATGTAAGAAACAGTTGATTTTGACACCTAATGATTTGGCTTTGTCTCTGATCGATTTATTCTCATTTTTCCACCCTATGATGGCTCTGCCTTACTAGCATTGACTCTGCTTTGGTGCTCATGTTGAGAGACACCAGCAATGGACCCAAAATGCAAATCAACACCTTGAATCAACTCTAGACATTTTGTTAGCTTTCTTGTGCATAAACTCACTGATGATGCAACAACACACAGCTGGCCAAGAAACAGCTGAGCAGCCAATTGTCCAACTACTTTTGGACCTCCAAAATTTAAAGAGTAATTCAAAAACTGTGTCCAAATACTTAGGGGCTGCACTGTGTACACACACACACACACACACACACACACACATGCACATTGGGGTCTGGGAGCCAAGAGGCCATCTGAAGAGATGGAATTTGGTCTGGGCAGGAAAGAAGGCAGAGAAACAAAATGGCGGCAGTGTGTCTAACAGTACAGCATGAGGATGGTTCAGCAGCCATGGAGTGTGTCTGAAGGGGGGGGGGGGCATATTCTGCTATCTTAGTTGTTGTGACCACTACCATATGCTGTAGCTATAGGCCACTGTGATTGGATGGAACTGGGACTATATGGCACTGTTATTGGATGGAACTGGGACTATATGGCACTGTTATTGGATGGAACTTGGGTTATAGGGTAATGTGTGCTGTGATTGGATGAAACTGGAGTTACAGGGTGATGTGCGCTGTGATTGGATGGGATTGGGGTTACAGGGTGATGTGCGCTGTGATTGGATGGGATTGGGATTACAGGGTGATGTGTGCTGTGATTGGATGGGATTGGTATTATAGAGTGATGTGCGCTGTGATTGGATGAATCTGGGGTTATAGGGTGATGTGCGCTGTGATTGGATGGGATTGGGGTTACAGGGTGATGTGTGCTGTGATTGGATGGGATATATTACACGTGTTTTAGTCCCATATTTATGCGGTTTGCTGGCATGGAGTGAGTTTGGGTCCTGAAACGGCAGGATTAGGGCACTCAGGGGTGTGTCTCGGCTCTCTGACTCCCGAAACTTGTTTGCATGAGCAAGGGCGAGGAGCTCGGAGAGCCAGGGGCAGGTCCCACGCCCCAAACTGGGATGCCCATGGGCCGGCAATGAGGACGGATAAAAGAGAGGGAAAAGTGAAAGAACGGGGGGGGGGGGGGGGGGGGGGGGGGGTGATGGATCTTTGCTGGGTGGCCAGTCTGCAGCGGGAGGTGAGTGGGGCAGTACAAACTGCCTTTATCCTTCACATGGTCACATGACCGTTCGGGCAAGACCATGTGACCATGTGATGCCACTGCAGATGTGGTGGAGGACCTTGGGGGGGGGGGGGGGCACAATACTGACCTTGTCCCTTCCCCAGCAGCTGGGTCCAACAGCTGCATTAAAAGAGCTGATTTGAATTTGGGAATTGGGGTGGAGGGGGGTGGTGGGGTGGGGGTTACCCTGGGTTTTAGGGACGTCTCTGTTCAGAGTGCTTGGTGTAAGAACCTTTCTTCCAGCATGCATATGCATGCGAGCGAACACAACGGGCTTTTCGTCTGACTTCCTGGCAGCCCGTTCACAGATGAAAGTCTGCCCGTCTGTCAGGATCAGGTCACTTCCTGATCAGGTCATTTCTCCTTCCTCTACAGGCTCATTATTATTAGTATTTTTACTTTTTTTTTTGCTGCTTTTGAATTTCAGTGGCTGAGAACTCTCTCTCTCATGCCCAGTTTAACACCCACCCTGACGGGCAATCGCTGCTGAACACAGACCTTCCTTTTGGCTGGAGTGTCACCAACCTTACAAAAATGTAAAATAAAATGAAAGAGGGCCTTGTACAGAACGAATTTCATTGCAAACCCTGGTCCAGATCCTGACTGATCCTGGTTTAGGCCCAAATGAACTGGGTCAGTGCCTGACCTGCTGGTATAAAAAGTTGGGGGACACGGTCAGGTCAGTCAATTCTGGCCAGTTTAAATTCAGTTCATGATTCTATTGTTTAGTTTATTAATTGATGTTGTTGAATTTGTGCTATGAGGCTAACATAAGGAATCAGAGTTTGCACACTGTCTGTGTGCTAACTGGCTAATATGAAGAGGCGTTTACATAGGTGTGAGGGCTTCCTAACGTGTTATGACTGGTTAGCTGGATTTTGTATGTAGGGCAGCATACCACAAGTGAGCTTTGTGTGATTAATGGTAGCATTATGTTATGACCCCTTACGGCTGAAGGTATCGGGGATGACCGACAGACTCATGCTCTGTCTGGAGTATTGAGCTTCTGACTCCGCCCCCTGTGACCCCTGAACTTTGACCTCTGATCCCTGGACCCACTTGTAACACAAGCCAGCATCACTCAGGTCATGGTTCTGAAGATTTTGTGGCAGGAAATGGAAGGTATGAGACTGGCCAGCTTTGCTTTTCCACAGGGAGGCCGTCCCTTGAGAAACTGTAGGGAAGAAGTAGTCTTTTCTACAGATTGGCGATTGGACTCAGAATTATGTCACTTCCTATACACGACAAAACGTTTGTCCAGTGAGAGAGGTGCCACTCAGGAGGAAACATTAGTCATATATAAGAGAAATCTCATCTAATAGGAAATATTTAATATTAGAGAGATGCTGCCAAATAGAAGCTGTTTGGATGTAGGGGGTTCCCTGTATGGGATGTAGGGGGTCTCCTGTATGGGGTGTAGGGGGTCCCCTGTATGGGGTGAAGGGGGGTCCCCTGTATGAGGTGTAGGAGGGTCTCCTGTATGGGGTGTAGGGGGTCTCCTGTATGGGGTGTAGGGGGTCCCCTGTATGGGGTGAAGGGGGGTCCCCTGTATGAGGTGAAGGGGGGTCTCCTGTATGGGGTGAAGGGGGGTCTCCTGTATGGGATGTAGGGGGGTCCTCTGTATGGGTGTAGGGGGGTCTCCTGTATGGGGTGTAGGGGTCCCCCTGTATGGAATGTAGGGGGGTCTCCTGTATGGGGTGAAGGGGGGTCTCCTGTATGAGGTGTAGGAGGGTCTCCTGTATGGGGTGTAGGGGGTCCTCTGTATGGGGTGAAGGGGGGTCTCCTGTATGAGGTGTAGGAGGGTCTCCTGTATGGGGTGTAGGGGGTCCTCTGTATGGGGTGTAGGGGGGTCTCCTGTATGGGGTGTAGGGGGTTCCCCTGTATGGGGTGTATGGGGGTCTCCTGTATGGGGTGTAGGGGGTTCCCCTGTATGGGGTGTATGGGGGTCTCCTGTATGGGCTTGGTTGGTACTGAAGCTAAGCAGGGCATATGACAAATACTTTTTATATTTTGCCAGAATTTTCTTCTTTGAGCCTATCAGTGTCAGGTTGCACTGTACCTTTGGACCTGGATCCAACCGAAAATAAGATTAAAGATAACTTTGTAAAAGTAATAATAATAATTAGTAAATGAAAAGGTAATACACACATACAACCTCACGAGACATAATACCGCTGTTCAAGCTTCTTTGTATTTACCTGAATGTCGCTATAGCTACCATTATAAAGACCACAGGTCGCCATGGACTTCTGTAAGTATCCTTCGTGGCATACAAAATCTGTTTGAGCCAACCGAAAACATGAATCCAGAACTGAAATAGTTCATTTTCTGGCGTTTCTTGATACTATCTCTTTAAGGGGATAATTGACGTCATATTACTCGGGGCGGTGACCTTAAAGGTGAAGGAAACCGATTTTCTTCGGTGTTGAGGTGCAAAGAAAGCTTCGCCTTTAAATGTGAAATCTGACTTTTTTTAAGCGGGCAAAAAAATGTGTAATGAACAGTTTCTTCAGTCCGTAAGAGGGGTCTTCCAAGCGAAACTAATTTTGTTTTTTGGTTTTAGGGGACTGCATTAAACCAAGGTAAAGGACCAGATCACCCGAGTAAAAGCGGATATGATCGAGTCTGTGTAGTGTGTTGCTTTCCCACATCTTTCTGTTTTTACATTCGGACTTCGCATCGAGTTTAAAAAGCGCGATCTGAAAAAAGGAGAATAAACAATGAAAAGCCTTTTCTCCGCTCGTGTCTGATTGAGCATAACATCGCGCGTTTACAAACGCTGGACCAGTGTGTGTTAGACGATTAGAGGACAGAGCAACAGTATAGGACACAATGGACTTGTGGAAGAGCAGCAAAAGTTTTGCGTTCGTGTAGGTCTGTGGGTGTTTATCCATAAACAGCTGAGGTGTGTTTCAGTTGCATGGCATTCCGAACAAGAAAGAGAATAATCCATTTGTTTAGTTCATTTTCTGCATATTTTATGTTGCTCGGTCCATCGATCGGTAAATGTTGATGAATCGTGTTCTGCTGATAGTATGGTGAAGGGGTGTAGGGTTGTAAAGCCTTGGAGTGTGATTTCACAAATGGAAGACCTCTAGCGTGGGAAGAGAACGGCATTTCTCTCCACCACTCCGGGCAGAACCCCGCTCCTGAAAACATTAAATACACAAACAAAATAATAATAACGGCACGAGGTGGGGAGACTTGGGATCAGGATGGGTGTACCCCCTCCCCTAATTAATAAAAAGCAAGAAACTGTCCCGAATGTGGAAAAGAGATTAGATGTCGTTCGCCTCCATCAATTTTCTGTTTAATGTCACTGAGCTCCATTGTGGGACAACAGAACGCGTCATCCAGTCATAAATTTGTGATTATAGAGCCTCGAACAGACTGTTGGTTCTATTCGGACGGATTTACTTCGCTCGCAGTGCTCGGGGTCTTTCTGTTTTCCAGTGGAAGCGGGAATTCGAGATACGGACAACTCGCACCCTCGGGTGCAGTTTGGAAAAAATATATAAATAATCAGCGGTCACAAGTTTACGAATAGGCTAAAACGCAGCCGTACGGCTCATATTCGGTAATTTCTCAGTGTTGTCTGTCGCCAACAGTCTTGCCAACTGTACATGGACTGGCATTGATCGAAAGGAAACTTCTAAAGGTTTTCCATATTTTACCATCCGCTTTTCCAGGATTTTCGGATTGTCCTTTTTTCCCCTCTTGCATATCTCGCGTGTATAAATCAATAAGGGATCGTTTTTTCCTGAACGGACTTTCGTAGTGATGGGTAGGTGTTTTCTGTTTTACACATTTTAATTGATCATTCTTTTTATGAATGAGATTAGCGTAAAACCTACACTATTTATGAATGCATTTGAACATATAACGCGTCCTTACAAAGCGATTGTACGCGTGCTCGGATGTGCAACTTCCTCATGGCTACAATAGGCTACAATAAACTTCATTTTGAGATAATAGTTAAATGTGACCGATCTGTGTACGTATATATAATAACTTGACGTCTTAAACTACAGTTTGTTCACATTGTAGCGTTATTGTCGTTTGCTGTTGAAAGTCCCAACGATGCAGCTTTAAAGCAACTGACAGCATTCTGAAATGTGCTGGCGCGAGACGACACAATTTACAACCCTGTGGCATTACTTTGGCTTTTTTTTTTTTTTTCAACGCTGAACTTTAAGCCTAAATTCGTGACACAAAATTAAGAATTGTATACAAAATAATACGTAGAATATGAACATGTTTATACAGAAATCCTGAATTCCTTTTAGTTCGCAAAAACGCATGCAGACGCTACTTGATAACCAACACAGCGATTTTTGGTGTCAATTCGAAGTGTTAAATGGCCTACACAAATACAGCACTCTGTGACGTCCGCTAATAGCAACACAAATGAAATGTTGATATTCATTATTACTGTTATTGTTATTACAATTATTATTATTATTATTATTATTATTATTATTAGTAGTAGTAGTAGTAGTATTGTTATTACTTGTAGTACTAGTAAATATTTTTAAAATATTTTATTTTTTATTTTTTTAGTGCTACAATTAAACCATGTGTCAGAGGAGCGAATTTTTCTGTTATAACCGTTTTCTATGATTCTGTGCCTTGTAAATCTTAAATGCTCGCCAACAATGAATTTCAGGTAAGCAATTTACCTTCATCAAATCAAGCGAAATCGACGGATTACGCGCTACTTTATTCCTGCTATGAAAAGCATTTGCTTTTTATTCGCTACTGCAGTGGAACAGTAGGTTTGCATATACGATAATCTGCTTTAGTTTGTGGAAGTTTGGAACCTTGTTTCGTAAAAAAAAGGCCATAATACTTGGCGACACCACGCAGGTGTAAATCAAATCTACGTGTTTTTTTTTTTTTTTTTTTTTTCAAAACCAGGAAATAACAACCTCGTTAAGCAGAACAATAGATGAGTGCGTAGCTGTAGGAAGTGTGAGTTTTTTATTTTCCATTTTTTTATTCTGTGTAAATCATCAGTTCAATGAACAACCCCGATAAAATGCACGTGTAGCCTACACTTTAATACATATGTGTATTTCACAAGTATAACAAGTATAAGTGCAGAAATGAATGATTTTGTGTTATTATTTTGTCCGTTTGTTATTTAGGTCACAAGGTCAGTGCGGCTGTAGCCTGATCAAAAAAAGAAAAAAAGCTCGAGACGAAGTGTAATGTCTTTGGAGCCATGATGTAACGCATTGTAACATACGCGTCAGTGCACGTGGACTTTGGTTTAATTTCGCTTGTTTGTATTACTTGTTGCTTTTGATGACACGATATTGCACTTAAATCGAAACTTGCATACATACAGTATTTTGCGAATTCATGTAATTCAGACGAGGGTCCCTGTCGGGTTGCTAACGGTTTATGCTTTCCTAAAAGAATATCACTGCGACGTGTCTCGAGCTTGGAGATGCGAGTATATGCGTGTGCAGGACAGGTCAGAGATACGTGGCAGCCTTATAATAATAATAATAATAATAATAATAATAATAATAATAATAATAATAATAATAATAATAATAATAATAATAATAATTGTAGTAGTAGTATATTAGTAGTGTTGCTACTACTACTAGCCTATACATTTGTGTGTGCTGCAAATTTCAAGAGGCGATTCCAATGAAAGAACAACCTCGTCAATTCACAGTTCACAACCCAAGGGCAAATATTACTATTATATTACTGAAAGGGCTTCTTCGAATTTAGTAGAATTGAGTTCAAAGTGTGGACTGGCACATAAATCATGGGCGTTGCCGCGTTGCACGACTTAGGCGAGGACATTTCTCAACTGCTTATTCAGTCCACGTTAAACGTACCGTTAAATATATAAAAGATTAATCGGATATTCAACACCGTATAGGCTTCCTGTTTGCACAGATTATTAATAATTAACAGTTGTATAACAAGTAATAAAAGACATACCTATTCTGTTTAAACATTAACCGAAGTGACACTGTTCCCATTGCTGTGGCCGCCATGGCAAACGCTTAAGACGTATCCAAAGGGATTTTCTATAGAGTTTAAAAAGATGACCCCCATGCCCAGAGACGGGATGGAAAGGGTCCTTTTTTAAGATATCCCATTAAGTTGATTGATCACGTGCATGATACAAAAAATCAGTTAGAGATGTGTGGCAGCAGGCAAACTATCATTCTTTCTACGATTTTAATTTACATTGAATTTCACATCACTGACGAGTCTGGCTGTGCGGTTTCAGTTCCCCAGACCATTTCGTCTTTAACTTCCGTCAGGAAAGCAAAGGCGTCTTTCGTTTGAGGCCGAGAGCCGCGTTTTACAATTTAACCTGTAATAAACAGTCCTCCTAATCTCAAGTATGTGCTAAAATCACTCAAGGTTTTCCAAATAATTATCCCAACATTCTCTAAATCATTAAAATGAGTTGCATTCTTATTATTTAGATACCTGTTTCATTGAAATTTGATGCCGCAAGAGCAGCCTGTCGATAACCAAATGGCCCTATGAGGTATGGATGTAAAAGGGAAAAGTAATTATTTTTCTCATGTTGAAAATGTTTTGTCAGGCATGATTTCCAAATCTACGTGGCTTCTAGAGCATTTTTTTTTTTTTCAAAAGATGGATCAATTCAGGTTATATGCATCTTAAACATGCATGAACACGCTGAGTCACAAGTATGGGACGTGCCTCATTTGCATATCAATTGCGTTTACCGCCCAGCACACGCACACGTACAGAAGTTCCAGATGCGTTAAATGAAATGTCCACATTGTAAAGACTTCATCTTTATTCCGTGTTTCTGTACTACTTTATTACGCTGCGCGCAGAAAACTCTAACTTCCCTTTTCAGCCTTCCAGTCAAACGGGTCGTCATGAAGCAGACCTGCCGATGGCTCGTGCCATTTATGAGAGCCGAACCCCAAACTCGCCCAAATTGAATCCAGATGGATTTTCCTATTGATAACCTCACACAAAACCGGCACTGACTCTGCGGGGTGAGCACGCGCGAGCCCTCCTCCGGTGGCGCGCGCTGATTCGGATAACTTTTCCGCTGTTTTGAACCTTTTGCGTTCTGATCATTTCAACAGGCTACGTGTCGCCTTTCAAATTTACAATGAGGTGAAATCTAACTTTACCTGTAGACTACTGTGCTGTTACCCAAGTCATTTATGCGTGGATTTCATGAAAAAGTGTTTTTCTTCTACCAAAGATTAAGAAAATGGTTAAATGAAGTTGGAATGTAGTTATTTCATAGAGTTTTGTAAATATCTGGGACTTCTAATCAAATGAAAACTTTGCCACCACTAGTCTTTATCCTGAGCGCGGAAGTTGCAGGCCAGGGTCGCTGCAGGTCAGGCCTAATCCTGCAGTTTCATTAAACGGACACCATGTGTGTAACACGCAACCTTTTTGGTTGATTGTAGCTCAGTTTGGAGAATAAAAACGCTTTTATTTTATTTTAAGTACATTTCTGCATTCATTCCCTTGTTCTGACTGATATGTGTGCTGTTGTCAATAGGCTGATGACTAAATTAAATCCGTATAATGTTATGCATTTTATATTTTACATTAATACGGACAGATGATGTAGATTCTCTTTGGAGCCTTGTATTTTTACAAAATACACCCCTTTGTAACACAAATATTTAAAAAATGTACGCTTATTTGTAATCCATAATGCTGTTCCTGTTAGGGTAGCTGAAATGCTACTAAATTGGTATAATTTCACATGGTTTTGTAAAAAATTTAGTACAACATACATCTAAAGCCTAACGGATTTACTGTTTAATTTATTTATCTTAACTACTGACCAATGCAAAATAAAACTGCTCTGTCTTTCAGAAATGTCTAAATGAATCCATGTTGACTTTATTAGTAATTCAAAACATTTCCACTTCCACTTGACTGAAAAACACGGCAGCCTAGTACATAATCCTCACAACTCTGTCAATCTCAAACATTCGGCCAGGAAATAATCGCACGTTCTTAATGGCACTGGGAAGAAATGTTGAGAGGGTGTCCAAACCTGCAGCCCTAAGGCCGTCAGTCCACATACAGCCATTTTCCGCCATGAGAACTCTATAAAACTCCAAATGTTAATTTGCACGCGCACATTTCGATTGAATTTCCGGCTGCTGTCTTTGGACTGTTAGACTAAAATAATAGGCCATTCCTAAATCCATAGCACAAACACTCCTTGTCTGTTTACAGGCCTACTGCAGTTAGCCAAATTATTCGAGTAACTCTGACAGGACAACATATTCTAAGGGAATATATTGTTAGTTGATTCGTCAATCTTACGTACCTAAATATAGGGCCATGTTTTATTTACATTAACTAATAGTTTGCATAAAATGCCACGTAGCCAGCTTCGGTACGGCAAGCCTAAACAGTGGCTATGCTTGCGGTATCATATTCCATATGCTTGAAGTGAAAATAATCAAAAGTGATGAGATTTTAAGTATGAAGCGGGTTGCTTAGACGTAGCCGCACGTTTATTCAGTGCACAACAGCTGTTTCATCCGAATGAATTCGCAATAGTCTATTCGAGTATATTCGCACACGTTACGTAATCACTATCGTGTGAACAACTGCGATATCTGGAATTGATAACGGAAAGGCCCAGAAGCACTACCCGTTTCCCGGTTTGCGTCCATTTTCAACAGGGCTAAAAGGAGCGCAGTTTTCCCTCAACATTAATATTATTCCCTGCAGAATATTACTTTATGGAATTCGTCATCATTAAAGAACATCACAAATATTTTCAACACAATGAAATGCCGGGGGTGCGGGAGGCCTTGGGCTGCGTGGGAACTCAGTGGTTATACTTCGGTACCACTGCTAACATTCCTGTTGACTGAATATGTTCCATCGCGTCTCCTCGAAAAACCAGCGCTGAGATCTGCGAATACTCCGGTGCGACGCTCATTTTCCCAATATGACGCTTTTGCGGAATGCGGTCGCCTCGAGTGATCTGTGGAGGGAGATGCTCTCGCTGTGCTCAGGTAGGCCGCTGGGAGGAAGGCCCGGTTGAACAGAATGAAGCGTGTATTGCAACTGTGTATTGCAGCCATCTAGCTTGGGCTGGTGACAATTGCCTTATTCCGGTAGTTGGACGTGGGGTTGAGGTTGGGGTTGGGGTTGGGGGGGGGGGGGGGGGGGGGGTAGAGCGAAAGTGTCAATCAGAGACGCTTCATTGATCACGGACAATCCCCTTCTAAGGACTGGTCTGTTTCAAGTGCAATCAGTCAGTCCGCATTAATTACCCCCGCGCCCCACCGTGGGGCAGCTCGCGCTGGCACACAGACCAAGCCACTGCGCGCGCACTAGAGGGAGAGAGAAAGGGGACAGTGTGTGTGTGTGTGTGTGTGTGTGTGTGTGTGTGTGTTTGTTTGCCGTCTATACACGTACCCCCTGTCTTTCAAGACGAGACAAATAAGCAATAAAAATCCCGCAGTAAAAGCCCTTTTTCTTGTCACTAAAGGAATTAAACGCAGATTCTTGATTTAAGTGCTGAACCCTTTGTACTACCGAAGAGGAATTCTTTAGTGTCCCGAAGTCATTAGTCTTACAGACAAAAAGGGGCGGAGACTCGTTTTCTTAATGGTAAATTTATGGAAAAACCAGAAACCTGAAAGAACACGGTCTGTGTTATCACTGCCTGTTATCTCCCTGATTCCTTGTTTGTCTTGATGTTGAAATTTTGTTTGCAATTTTTGGCTTGGGTGATTTTTTTTTTTTTTTTTTTGATGAGTTTTTTTACTTTTAAGGGGTTGTGTTTTAGTTGTTTTCGGAATTTTAAACCAATAAAGACACTGCTTATCTCCCTGAATGTGTGTGAGGTTCCGACGCGTTCACGCATTTCACCGGGGTTGGACTATACGCGTCGAATAGTCAGTTACAGAGAGACCTGACACTATGTCCACCATTAACGACGCAACACATCTACGGGCTTTAAGAAAATACAGTCTACGTGCACTTCCTCTCCCTACGTTATTAGCTTTCAGAACAAATAATATTTGTATATGACCTACACACTCTGTATAAGGAACGGGGCGACATAATGCCACAGTTTTATTTTATTAAACACCCCCACCCCCTCTTTAAATATATTGCACACTTTACGGAATCGATTTTCATTAACGAGGAATTGACACGTAGGCTGTGCTGGGAATATGTGTGTGGGCGCGTGTTGCTAGAGCTGGTCGTGCGGCACGAGGGTCAAAACCCAATCCAGCAGAATGTATTATGCTGTAACAGTATTGTCATTAGAAGCGTATGGAAAATGGTAACAAAGTTTAACATTTTTAGAAGTAAATCAGGCTTTAACGCACGTCAGGATGCCATTCTTTGGATTTTGAGGGGAAAAACCCTGCGTGCCGCTTAACCAGGCTGAAATGCACGGGGATGTGGGAGTCAGTTTTCCATGATATTCTTATGCTGGCGTAAATGTTATGGAGGTCAATACAGACATAGGCTACGCCACAAGGGCAAAAAAGTAGGCCCTGATGTTTTACAAATTTACGCCTGTTCTTAACCTTTTTGGGGAAGTCTAGTTGCTGAACGTTTGGCGAGCTCAGATGTTCTGGCTCGGTGAGAGGGTTCATCGCAGGAATTATTCCTTACCCTCTACGCCAAGTCCGCATAAGCGGATAAAGTAAAAATGGATTATATTTCTAAATGTAGTTTATTAAACGGTAGAACTGGCATATTTCCCGCAGTTGATTTAAAAACCTTGGCTTTAAATGTAATAATAATACTAATAACAATGCTACTACTATTACATATTTTTTTTTAAAAAATTCACAAATAATAATAATAATAATAATAATAATAATAATAATAATAATAATAATAATAATAATAATAATAAATATTATAATTATTATTGTTATCTGAGTATCGTAAGTGTAGATAGGCCTAGCCTAGTGATAATGATGATCTCACGAGGACTGTATTAAAATACTTAGGCTATATATGTGAACGACATGAAAGGAATCTTTACATAATTCCACCTGAAAGAAATTTCTTTGCAAAAATACGATGGGTTCGAGCTGTTAAAATCACGGAAAATTACTAAATGTGTTCTGGCTGTGGGATAAAGGTCCTCAATGCATATTGGTAAAGAGTTCTTCATTGTTCTTAATTATCCATAACATTATGTTTTATCTTCCCATATACATTTTATTCTTTGTCATCCACGCGTTGCTGAACTTGTCAAATCTTGCTCGGCACTAAGGTGAGCTAAAAATTGAGAAATACCTTAACGAAAACAATATACTAATGCAACAATTAGCGTCTCTTTGTCATTCTAATTTGGACTACGATTTAAATGTACTTACTGCATCTTTAAACCGGTAATTCCAGTTTGTGTTGATGGCTATTATTACAGTTTGTAACTTTTAAAAATCACGCGCAGATATCAACATCACGAAAATTTCTCTCTTTTTTTTTGTTGCAAAATCTTAATATTGTTTACAGAAATGATTCCACGATACATTGTTTTTTTTCGTCTCTCCTCTTTAGAAAAGCCTTCCGATCCCATTCCAATCGCGGCTCAAATCCTGCCGTGTCCACTTATATTTCACAGACGTTCACATTAGCCCTTCGCAATTTTCCATGGAAACCGCGGCGTACGGCTTATACCTGCACGGAGTTTTACTCTCTACTCCTAACTGCTGCGTTCTTATTGCCGCGCGCTAACCCGCACATCTTGCCTCGATATTTTAATACAACATGTAATTTCCCCCCTTTTGCCGTATTCCCTTTGATTTAGTCAAGCGCGAGCCTCCTTTGGCTCTGGGGCCAACGGGGTTCGCCCAGGGGACGCCTTGAAACAGCCCCTCCTTATCTCCTTTCATCGTCCAACTCTGGGCTGCCTTGAAACTGCAGGGCCAGTAATTGCTTTTTTCAGGCAGCCCTGTGTGGACTGGCGAGCAGCCAATCAGAGCCTTGTTTACACTCTGTGATTGACAATGTTCTGGCGCCCTGCCAGCCAATCAAAGACAGCACTGAGTGAATCCCAGTTTAACGCATTGTATTCTCTCGGAATAGCAGAAGAATCTTGCTGATTTCAGTCCTTCAGGCTCTTTCATTAATAATCATGATAATAATAACTCAGAACTCGGATTAAAATCTTTTAATTCAGTAAGCAAAACTTCACGTTCATTCCTAAGATGCGACAAAACTTCACACTCATTCCTAAAACGGGACAAAACTTCACACGCATTCCTAAAACGGGACAAAACTTCACACTCATTCCTAAGATGGGACAAAACTTCTCACTCATTCCTAAAACGGGACAAAACTTCACACACACACATTCCTAAAACGGGACAAAACTTCACACTCATTCCTAAGACGGGACAAAACTTCACACTCATTCCTAAGACGGGACAAAACTTCACACACATTCCTAAAGACGGGACAAAACTTCACACGCATTCCTAAAACGGGACATTTCTGATGGGTAAAGTGCAGGGCCGTGTGTCTCGCCCTTTTGCCCGGATCACCAATGAAAATTATTTTACAGTTTAAATAGTTTTAGCACTCTGCCTGACTGGACACTGAGAACTAAGAAGCAGGCTTGGACAGGACAAGATGTGTGTGTGTGTGCGCGCTTGTGTGTTTGTGTGTGAGTCTCCACACACAGCGTCCACACACAGCCTCACACAGACAGCCTCACACACATAGCCTCCATGCACAGCCTCCACACACAGTCTCTATGCACAGCTTCACACACAGCCTCACACACATAGCCTCCACACACAGCCTCCATGCACAGCCTCACACACATAGCCTCCACACACAGCCTCCATACACAGACTCCACACACGTGGCCTCCAAGCACAGCCTCACACACATAGCGTCCACACACAGCCTCCATACACAGACTCCACACACATGGCCTCCATGCACAGCCTCACACACATAGCCTCCACACACAGCCTCACACAGACAGCCTCACACACATAGCCTCCATGCACAGCCTCCACACACAGCCTCCATGCACAGCCTCCACGCACAGCCTCACACACATAGCCTCCATGCACAGCCTCTACGCACAGCCTCACACACATAGCCTCCACACACAGCCTCCACGCACAGCCTCACACACATAGCCTCCATGCACAGCCTCCACGCACAGCCTCACACACATAGCCTCCATGCACAGCCTCCACACACAGCCTCCTTGGCAGTTGTGCTGATGTTTTGGCTGTGTGACCTAGCTTCAGTTCTGCAGGGGCTGGGCCTCAGCTTTTCCACCCTTCTTCCTGTCAGCTGGGAGAAGATGACCTGCGGAACTGACCTGCAGAAATGACCGGCAGGTTTGAATCTGATGCTCTGGTGGCCTTCATTTTGTGAAAGCGTGAGGCAAACCTGCTTTCCTAATCAAGCTCTGAGTCAGAGCCTCTGCTCAGCTAGTGAGTCAGAACATGCCTAACACATTTATAACGTTTGAACTCAGAGCGAGAGTTCTCCAAGTTTTATCCATGTCTTTCCATGATTGTTTAATTTACCCCACGCACCGACGGACAGACTGCCCCACGCACCGACGGACAGACTGCCCCACGCACCGACATACAGACTGCCCCACGCACCGACGTACAGACTGCCCCACGCACCGACGTACAGACTGCCCCAAGCACCGACGGACAGACTGCCCCACGCACCGACGTACAGACTGCCCCACGCACTGACGGACAGACTGCCCCACGCACCGACATACAGACTGCCCCACGCACCGACGGACAGACTGCCCCACGCACCGACGGACAGATTGCCCCAAGCACCGACGGACAGACTGCCCCACGCACCGACGTACAGACTGCCCCAAGCACCGATGTACAGACTGCCCCACGCACCGACGGACAGACTGCCCCACGCACCGACGGACAGACTGCCCCAAGCACCGACAGACAGACTGCCCCAAGCACCGCTGGACAGACTGCCCCACGCACCGACGGACAGACTGCCCCACGCACCGACGGACAGACTGCCCCACACACCGACGTACAGATTGCCCCAAGCACCGACGGACAGACTGCCCCACGCACCGACGGACAGACTGCCCCACGCACCGACGGACAGACTGCCCCACGCACCGACGTACAGACTGCCCCACGCACCGACGGACAGACTGCCCCACGCACCGACGGACAGACTGCCCCACGCACCGACGGACAGACTGCTGTGATCAGGTCATTTAAATCTTTAGTAGGCTCAGATACATTAATTGTCAACAACAAATTATATCCGCAGCGTAAACCCGGTTTATATTTCCATCAATGTGACCCTTTTGTTTTTAGTTACGCACTCTTCTTCCGGTAAGATGCCACCATGGTAGCCGCCATGTAGAGTGTCACGTGTTTTTATTTATTTATATATTGGCTATTCTATTGTGAGCAAATCCTTTTGCTAATAGATTGAATTGGGCCTTAGTGACCGTAAGACAATGCACTCAAACAGAACGTGGGGTAGTACTCTCTCAGTGCGGACACATTAACATCGCACGCCTTCATATTTGAGCCAGGCATACTGCGCAGTCGGATAACTTGAATCAAGCGCCCGCCGTTTTGTGTGGTTTGTCCAACTGATACGCCATTGGCTCAGGGAAACACCCAATCGGATGCCTTGTTTATGCCAGGGCAAATGGCACGAGCTCATTACCATGCGGGTATTCGACCAATGGACGACCGTGTCTATCTCTTCCCCCCCACCTTCAGTTGAGTGACAAGAGCTGATCAAGGCACAGAAGGAGAGTCGCGCGAAGGAGGTCCGAGCATTGATTCACTAGAAGCTCGAACTCCGGTGAATCTATATACTCCAACTGCTCACTGCCATCAACAGCAGTCTAGGATGTTACGCTCCGCATTCTTTTTAAAATTCAGTTTCATGCCTTTTTTAAGATGATACATATATATTTTTTTAGACATTTTAATCGTTTATTGTAATGCAAGGAATAACTTACCAGTAAGTAATTTATTTATTGTACATTTTTTGCGGGTATGATGAGCAACAATAAACAATTGTTTTCATGTGCTATTTTACGGTATTCTTTCTATAATCTGTTTAGGGACCAGTAGACACAGAACTTTTGGAGAGAAGGATAAAGTCAGGAAAAATGTCTTCACACACACACGTGTGTGTGTGTGTATATATATATATATATATATATATATATATATATATATATATATATATATATATATACACACACACACACATAGGCCTATATATAAAATTAGGCTAATACACACACACACAAATACTGTACTGTACACTTACTGTATTTCAGCATAAATAAACATTAGTACATCCCAAAACTTCTGTTAAAAACAGTAATAATAAATAATAATAATTAAAAATAATTTGAATATTTTATCCATTTAAAATAAATGCTGTTGTGTTATGCTAATATTTCTTACACTAATACAGGCCTGATTTTGGTCATATCCATGTTTTTTGAAGACCAAAAACGTATTGATCAGTTTGAGAGAGAAGCAAAGAGGAGCGAAACTAAACATATTCTTAAAACAACCAAGGATTAATAACGAAAAAACATCAAATCAAATGACGTTTCACGTAAACGGATATTTTTTTTACAAAGTGCTACACTACTACAGGGAGTGTATGATTGTTAGAATAGGCGCGTCTCTCCCGCGAGGCGGGGGAGTTTACATTTGTATCCCGGGCGAAGTGAAGCCCCACACGGCCGCTGTAGTCATTAACGGTGCCTTGCTTGCGAGATGCGGTCTCAAACACACATAATCGTTGGTTTAAATGATTGCTTTTGGGGTTAGTACACATCTTCACACGAGATGAGCATTTTAATTAACTTCGAGAGGTTTTTTTTAAACGAAGAAAAAATTATATTTTTCTTCATGAAAGAAAATAAGACTCGAGACATTCCCTTGCTTAAGCAAGCAGGTCAAGAAAGCATAATTATTCTGCCTTACAATGTGTACTTCTACGACAAAAGTGCATCAGAGTAATTTAACCTCGGAAACAGTTAACATTCCGATATAGCAAGAAAGAATTGCTTTTTTTTTAACGCGAGGCTAATTGTATGTCCCCTCGGCTGAGGGATCGCCGTTGGTACGTCGAGCTGTTTTGCTGTGTTGCAAATTAGCGTCATCGTAACTGCCAGTGCTCAGCAGTTTAGAGTGTCCTCGCTTTTCTTTAATAAAGGCAAAACGTTTAGAAATTGCGTTGATCGCTTTTTCAATGGCGCGATTAATATACTATACAGTGTGTAGTGGAGGTACAAATTTATACGATTGCCCGTGAATCCATTAGGCTGAAACAGAAACCCCTATTAGCAGAAATTTGCACGTCTTGAACTATATACTGTATATATATATATATATATATATATATATATATATATATATATATATATATATATATATATATATATATATATATATATATATATATATATATATATATCCGTGTTTTGACACACCGATATAAAGTGTTTTGTATGACACATCGATACAGAAATAAATGTGTGTATATTACTTGTGTTTTTAAACCACATAGGCCTAATATTCAGAAAGTATTATTGCGAATTCGTGGTCACAAAGTATTTATCTATTTTTGTCTTTAATCATCAAAAGTTACCATAGGTGTTTTTTTTTTTTTAACTCAACGAAATATGCATGTTACATGTCAAGTCGTAGCACATGCATGTTGTAACAAGACATATTTATGTATACACGCCGTTTTGTAGACTCATTAGTAGATTCAGACGTTTAAATACGTAATGACATTCGACAGTAGGCCCAGTTTTCGTGCAAAGACGCTCTCAGATGGTTTGGTTTGTTAGAGTCGGTAGGCCTTCTCATTGTGTACGCTTCCCATTTCCGCTAAGCTGTGCGAAATGTTCTCACTATCTGCTCGGGGTGTAATGTTCTAATGCATTCAATGAATTAGGACTCATTAGGTATACCGAATGTGTAATATATATATATATATATATAATTTTTTAAAAATTGTTTTTTTTTTGTAAAAGTTCTGTCGCTCTGGATAAGAGCATCTGCTAAATGTAATTTAATGTTTTGTTCTGGTGAATACAATAAATTTAGGCCTAAAGGCATCACGCATTCCACGTTCGGTACTATACCTATATGTAGTACTCAGATGGTCCATTCATGTTTTGGTGATCATTTTGACGCTCCATGCTGTTGACAAGGTGGCGTATATGTGTGTGTGTGTGTGTATATATATATATATATATATATATATATATATATATATATAATCACACACAATGCAAGCTAAAAAGGTGAGGTAAAACTTCATACCAGCACTTTCCTCAGAGAGCGTTTGCACAGGAAAGCAGCTGTATGCGGTAGCATATTCACTGTTTGAATGTCTGCGATGTACCGGCCATGGACGTTGGGCTATTTATATATATATATTTTTTTTACAGAACAGAAGCAATGCATGCACCCAAGGCCACAATCAACCAGACGATTCCCAACATATAATCTACCACAGCTTCAAATTTGATATTTTATTTCATTTATTCTACTTTTCTTGAAGGCTGTGCCCTTGTGAATTTGAAATGTTTTATTTCTTCAGTTTTCCACTGAAGTTGCATTCCCCCCCTTTCTTTTCTAGGGGTATTAAGACTCCCGCCACGCTGTTGGGTACAATCGGGGGCAAAGGGGACGAGATTGGGGGTTCTGCAGTATTTGGGGCGAATCGTATCCTGCACTCATCGACTAACAGCTTCCTTTCAAATAGAGAGAAAAAAAAGAAAACCGTAACATCGCTTTACACTGACAACGCATGTGCTGCGTGTTCATATGTCAGAAGAGCACAAACACTAAAGTTGTCATTATTGTTGCTCTGTCTTCCGTATGTTCTTTCTTCAGACGTCTTTTTTGCTTCTCACTTGCAGAAAATGTTCGGGAGGAACTTTTTCGGCGGGGGATGCCAGCAGCCAGTCGACCTAGCCGGACACCTGAAAGAGGATTATAATATCAGGGTGCCGTTTGATGCTCTTGGGGTTTCCACCCGTCGGATTGCGGATTAACCGGCTTTCCCCATCATGGGAGGACGCGCTTTCGGGCCTCCACCCCACGAGCTGCCCGAGCGCGGCGCGTTGGTTCCACGCGCGGCCTCTCGGGTTGCTCCTGTCGGACACAGTTCCGTGCAGCACCCTGGCCGCTTTCAGCCTGGGAAATACTACCCATCTGCCGTGCCGATGGCTCCGCATTCAGGTCGGTGCAAGTGCTCGGTTATTGTTTTAAAAAACGCCTTAAACTCTTAAACGCGCACGCTCTCGTTGAAGCGGATATTTGTGAACTGTTGGTTACAATTTGTGCAATGTCAGGTTTCCATTGCCTCCCCAAAATGTTATTTAAGGGAAACCCTATCGCTTTGGAGCCAAACAGCAATTTATTGGAAAAGGAAATTAGTTCGACAGAATAGCCATTTTGTAAATTGGCTTTTGCTGTAGATTTTTTATGTGCCAATTTCAGTCAATATTATTAACTTTTATTAAACTGTTTACTGCTCTTTTTCACGCGTTTGGCATAAAAGTGACGAGGCTTGTAGAATTAGGTAGCTACAGCTTGTATAAAAGACGGGGCGAATAAAAAAAATTATATCAAGCATGTTTAATTTCGCAGAGATCACTGGTAATTCAAGTATCTTTTAAAACACCGCCTGAAAGATACAGTAATTACTGCTGCGTTAATTAAATAAATTATATTTTACCAAGAACGCTCCACAAAATGTTCTGTGCAGTTTGATTAGACGGCTAGAGTTCATTAAGCCTATATTTTAAGAAACTCTGGTTACCTTTTCCTGGGAACGTTAGGCTATTTATTTATTTTTTTATTTAACGATGCCAATTTAATTAGTCTGTGTTGCTTCAATCCTCTTGTCACTTTTCGGTCTGATTTTAGTTGCGGAAGTTGACTTGTGGCGCAAAGGTCGCTGTTCGTAGACGTGAGCCGATGCCCGCGCGGAAGTGTCCAGGATTAGCGTCAGCGGCGTGTGCGATTGGGACGTGCTGACCGAGGCCGCTGCAACACTGGAGAATCCGGTTCACTGGAGAAGCGATGATGTGGTCGGGTGCGAATGGGTTGACATTGCATGAATTAGGTTTAACAAGTGGCCTTGGTGTCCTGGAGGCGGTGGGGGTATCAACCGATAATTTGCATATTGAAAGCTGTCTAGGCTTCTGTGTGAGCGCGTAGGATCCTGGGCTAGTGCTGAAATGAAATGAAAGAGATGTGTCTGACTTCGCTTATCATATAAGTATCGCTATATCTCCTAGATAGGTTGACCAATCACATGGCATTGCGGCCATCGAAAAAACGCTATTTATTAACAGCAAACATTTGGTTTGCCCTCCCCCTCCCCCCAAAGAAAGAAAGAAGAAAAAAACACCTTCGAAATCTAATTTGTATGAAGATTTGTAAATCGTACGCCTCAGCGATTGCAGCGTAGTTGTTAAGGGGTTGGACTTTTAATGGGAAATTTACAGGTTTGATTCTCAGGTTGGGTAATCGCCGTAGTATTTGCATTCCCGAGCTAGATATTTACTCTGAATGGCCTCCATTAGTACCCCGCTGTGTTAATGTATACTACCTGGGCTTGTGTAAGAGCATCTATCGAGTCAACATTGTTTTGAAGACGCCCGCATTGCTTTTATACACATTAATCTAGAGGCACCAGCTACATCAGTTTCTAATTGGAAATCAACAACCACGATTAATATGCAATTAATGATTAGGATTAATTATATGTGCCCTTATACAGGCGTATCTGCTGTTGTACGGTGTACTGGAAGCCGGTTAATAACACAAACTGAGATCAGTGCAGTGGAGCCACTCGTAGAATTTATTGTAGAATTTGCATAATGCATCACATGAAAATAACCGCCGCACTTAAAATTGGGGGGGGGGGGGGGGGGGGGGGGGGGGTTTAGATCAAAGAGGAATCTTTTTGGCAGAGGGGGAAAGACTACAGTTCTCACCCTTGTTTATTTTATTTTGTGTATTGAATTTCAAGCGCTCGACAGATGTATTCACAAACAGACACTGTTCAGATCGATTTTCCCTGTTTTCGATCTGAACAGAGTCTGTTTGTGAATACATCTATCGAGCGCTTGAAATTCAGAGTGATCGATTGACTGGTTGTGTGGCAGATCCCCTGAGGCTTAAGATCCATCAGGGGAAGCAGGTGACCTCTGGGGGGGGGGGGGGGGGGGGGGGGGTAGCAGGAACAGGGGTGATGTAGTCCTACTCGATGGCTTTCTTCCTCTTGCTTGCAGATTGCGGGACACCTAGTGGAACTGTGTCGTAGTGCCCCTCACTGCAGGTGTCATGGTAACTGTGTCATAGTGCCTCTCACTGCAGGTGTCATGGGGACTGTGTCATAGTGCCTCTCACTGCAGGTGTCATGGGGACTGTGTCATAGTGCCTCTCACTGCAGGTATGCAGGTCTCATGGTAACTGTGTAGCAGACACGGTGTGGCGGAGCGGTGTTTCTCAGGCTGGCTCTGGGCTCTGTTTCTCAGGCTGGCTCTGGGCTCTGTTTCTCAGGCTGGCTCTGGGTTCTGTTTCTCAGGCTGGCTCTGGGCTCTGTTTTTCAGGCTGGCTCTGGGTCCTGTTTCTCAGGCTGGCTCTGGGCTCTGTTTCTCAGGCTGACTCTGGGCTCTGTTTCTCAGGCTGACTCTGGGCTCTGTTTCTCAGGCTGGCTCTGGGCTCTGTTTCTCAGGCTGGCTCTGGGCTCTGTTTCTCAGGCTGGCTCTGGGTCCTGTTTCTGTCTCTCTGGCTCTGGGCTCTGTTTCTCAGGCTGGCTCTGGGTCCTGTTTCTCAGGCTGGCTCTGGGCTCTGTTTTTCAGGCTATGTAAAGCGCTACTCTGTTTTTCAGGTGTCTCTGTTTCTCAGGCAGTATAAAGTGACTCTGGGCTCTGTTTGTCAGGCTGTGTAAAGTGACTTTGTGCTCTGTTTCTCAGGCTGTGTAAAGTGACTTTGTGCTCTGTTTCTCAGGCAGTGTAAAGTGACTCTGTGCTCTGTTTCTCAGGCATTGTAAAGTGACTCTGGGCTCTGTTTCTCAGGCTGTCTCTGTTTCTCAGGTTGTGTAAAGTGACTCTGGGCTCTGTTTCTCAGGCTGGCTCTGGGCTCTGTTTCTCAGGCTGGCTCTGGGTTCTGTTTCTCAGGCTGGCTCTGGGCTCTGTTTTTCAGGCTGGCTCTGGGTCCTGTTTCTCAGGCTGGCTCTGGGCTCTGTTTCTCAGGCTGACTCTGGGCTCTGTTTCTCAGGCTGACTCTGGGCTCTGTTTCTCAGGCTGGCTCTGAGCTCTGTTTCTCAGGCTGGCTCTGGGTTCTGTTTCTCAGGCTGGCTCTGGGCTCTGTTTTTCAGGCTGGCTCTGGGTCCTGTTTCTCAGGCTGGCTCTGGGCTCTGTTTCTCAGGCTGGCTCTGGGCTCTGTTTCTCAGGCTGGCTCTGGGTCCTGTTTCTGTCTCTCTGGCTCTGGGCTCTGTTTCTCAGGCTGGCTCTGGGTCCTGTTTCTCAGGCTGGCTCTGGGCTCTGTTTCTCAGGCTATGTAAAGCGACTCTGGGCTCTGTTTTTCAGGTAGTCTCTGTTTCTCAGGCAGTATAAAGTGACTCTGGGCTCTGTTTGTCAGGCTGTGTAAAGTGACTTTGTGCTCTGTTTCTCAGGCTGTGTAAAGTGACTTTGTGCTCTGTTTCTCAGGCAGTGTAAAGTGACTCTGTGCTCTGTTTCTCAGGCATTGTAAAGTGACTCTGGGCTCTGTTTCTCAGGCTGTCTCTGTTTCTCAGGTTGTGTAAAGTGACTCTGGGCTCTGTTTCTCAGGCAGTGTAAAGTGACTCTGGGCTCTGTTTCTCAGGCATTGTAAAGTGACTCTGGGCTCTGTTTCTCAGACTGTCTCTGTTTCTCAGGAAGTGTAAAGTGACTTTGTGCTCTGTTTCTCAGGCTGTGTAAAGTGACTTTGTGCTCTGTTTTTCAGGCAGTGTAAAGTGACTCTGGGCTCTGTTTGTCAGGCTGTGTAAAGTGACTTTGTGCTCTGTTTCTCAGGCTGTGTAAAGTGACTTTGTGCTCTGTTTCTCAGGCAGTGTAAAGTGACTCTGTGCTCTGTTTCTCAGGCATTGTAAAGTGACTCTGGGCTCTGTTTCTCAGGTTGTGTAAAGTGACTCTGGGCTCTGTTTCTCAGGCTGTCTCTGTTTCTCAGGTTGTGTAAAGTGACTCTGGGCTCTGTTTCTCAGGCAGTGTAAAGTGACTCTGGGCTCTGTTTCTCAGGCATTGTAAAGTGACTCTGGGCTCTGTTTCTCAGACTGTCTCTGTTTCTCAGGAAGTGTAAAGTGACTTTGTGCTCTGTTTCTCAGGCTGTGTAAAGTGACTTTGTGCTCTGTTTTTCAGGCAGTGTAAAGTGACTCTGGGCTCTGTTTCTCAGGCTGTGTAAAGTGACTTTGTGCTCTGTTTCTCAGGCTGTGTAAAGTGACTTTGTGCTCTGTTTCTCAGGCAGTGTAAAGTGACTCTGGGCTCTGTTTCTCAGGTAGTCTCTGTTTCTCAGGCAGTATAAAGTGACTCTGGGCTCTGTTTCTCAGGTTGTGTAAAGTGACTCTGGACTCTGTTTGTCAGGCTGTGTAAAGTGACTTTGTGCTCTGTTTCTCAGGCTGTGTAAAGTGACTTTGTGCTCTGTTTCTCAGGCAGTGTAAAGTGACTCTAGGCTCTGTTTCTCAGGCAGTCTCTGTTTCTCAGGCAGTATAAAGTGACTCTGGGCTCTCTGTTTCTCAGGTTGTGTAAAGTGACTCTGGACTCTGTTTCTCAGGCTGTCTCTGTTTCTCAGGCAGTATAAAGTGAATCTGTGCTCCGTTTCTCATGTAGTGTAAAGTGACTCTGGGCTCTGTTTCTCAGGTTGTGTAAAGTGACTCTGGGCTCTGTTTCTCAGGCAGTGTAAAGTGACTCTGGGCTCTGTTTCTCAGGTTGTGTAAAGTGACTCTGGGCTCTGTTTCTCAGGTTGTGTAAAGTGACTCTGGGCTCTGTTTCTCAGACTGTCTCTGTTTCTCAGGCAGTGTAAAGTGACTTTGTGCTCTGTTTCTCAGGCTGTGCAAAGTGACTCTGGGCTCTGTTTCTCAGGCTGTGTAAAGTGACTTTGTGCTCTGTTTCTCAGGCAGTGTAAAGCGACTCTGGGCTGTTTCTCAGGCTGTCTCTGTTTCTCAGGCAGTGTAAAGTGACTCTGGGCTCGGTTTCTCAGGCTGTGTAAAGCGACTCTGGGCTCTGTTTTTCAGGCTGGCTCTGTTTCTCAGGCTATGTAAAGCAACTCTGGGCTGTTTCTCAGACTGTCTCTTTTTCTCAGGCAGTGTAAAGTGACTCTGGGCTCTGTTTCTCAGGCAGTGTAAAGCAACTCTGGGCTGTTTCTCAAACTGTCTCTGTTTCTCAGGCAGTGTAAAGTGACTCTGGGCTCTGTTTTTCAGGCAGTGTAAAGTGACTCTGGGCTCTGTTTCTCAGGCAGTGTAAAGCGACTCTGGGCTGTTTCTCAGACTGTCTCTGTTTCTCAGGCAGTGTAAAGTGACTCTGGGCTCTGTTTCTCAGGCTGTGCAAAGTGACATTGTGCTCTGTTTCTCAGGCTGTGTAAAGTGACTCTGGGCTCTGTTTCTCAGGCAGTGTAAAGTGACTCTGGGATCTGTTTCTAAGGCTGTCTCTGTTTCTCAGGCAGTGTAAAGTGACTCTGGGCTCTGTTTCTCAGGCAGTGTAAAGTGACTCTGGGATCTGTTTCTCAGGCTGTCTCTGTTTCTCAGGCAGTGTAAAGTGACTCTGGGCTGGGAGCTTTGATTTCGGAGCCAGATCCTAAAATACTCTCTTAGGCTGATTTTGGGAGCTGGCAGAGGGCCGAGGGGACCGCTGGCGGGAGCTGTGCAGTCTGGCACGGGACGGAGCGCCCAAAACCACACGAGTGCTGCTGCTCCCCTGCCCCACCCTACATTCTGCCCCACCCTGCTGTCTGCCCCACCCTGCTGGAAGTAACACATCCTCCCCATCATGTGTGTGTGTATGTGTATGTGTGTGTGTGTGTGTGTGTGTGTGCATGTGTGTGTGTATGTGTGTGTGTGTGTGTGTGTGTGTGCATGTGTGTGTGTATGTGTGTGTGTGTGTGTGTGCATGTGTGTGTGTGTGTGTGTGTGTGTGTGTGTGTGCATGTGTGCGTGTGTGTGTGTAGTGTGTGTGTGTATGTGTGTATGTGTGTTGCATGTGTGCATGTGTGTGTGTGTGCATGTGTGCATGTGTGTGTGTATGTGGGTATGTGTGTATGTGGGCGTGTGTGTGCGTGTGTGTATGTGTGTATGCGTGTGTGCATGTGCTTATGTGTATGTGTATGCGCGCGCGCGAGTGTGTGTGTGCGTGTGTGTAAGTGTGTTAGCAGTATTATGATGGACAGCCTTTATCTATACAAGCCCAGCTCCAGTGAGAACAGGAAGTGTGTTTGAGAGAAGAGTACAGGGAAACATCTGGCAGTTCCAGCTCTCTCATCTCCTCCCCACATCTCTCTCTCATCTCTCTGTCCACCATCTCTCTTTTTCTTATCTCTCTTCCCCACATCTCTCTCATCTCTCTGTCCACCATCTCTCTCTCTCTTATCTCTCTTCCCCATCCATCTCTCATCTTTCTCTCCACATCTCTCTGTCCACCATCTCTCTTTCTCGTATCTCTCTTCCCCACATCTCTCTCATCTATCTGTCCACCATCTCTCTTTCTCTTATCTCTCTTCCCCTCATCCATCGCTCATTTCCGCCCCACATCTCTCTCTCATCTCTCTGTCCACCATCTCTCTTTCTCTTATC
>CM045884.1:78387599-78415099 GCA_025169545.1 Anguilla japonica
GCTGTTCTTTACTGGAACTGCAGACCACAGGTCCTGGATGGTCGATTTTCCAGAGAACTTTCCTGGCTTTCTGACCATCTGGACAGACTCACAGTTGACAGTGATGATACGTTTAAAACTTTCATTTAACACACCTTCAGTGTGTCAGAACAGTGCCCTCCCTTAACTTAACGTCCCCCCCAGTTTCATAGGGATCCCTATCCATCCCCCCAGATTGGGGTAGTTGTATAAGCTTAAAAGTTGAGATCTTTCTTTTGCTCACGTTTTGGTCCCCCCACTTCAAAAATCTCTCCTGCGCCCCTGGGCGACAGGGTAGTATAATGGGTAAGGAGCTGGCCTTGTAACCTAAAGGTCATGGGTTTGATTCCTTGGTAGGACACTGCTGCTGTACCCTTGAGCAAGGTACTTTACCTGCATTGCTTCAGTATATGAATGGATACAATGTAAGTGCTATGTAAAAGTTTTGTGAGTCGTCTGGATAAGAGTGTCTGCTAAATGTAATATATTGTAATAACTCAAGGCTGTAGAAAGGTGTATAACTCACACTGTCCCAGGTATAAGGGTGCCAATGTTTCATAAAACTAACATTGAACCTGTCTGTGTCTATATCTGTGTCTGTGCAAGTGTGTGTGTGTGTGTGTGTGTGTGTCTGTGCAAGTGTGCGTGTGTGTGTGTGCGTGCGTGTGTCCATGTGTGTGCGTGCGTATGTCCATGTGTGTGTGCGTGTGCATCTGTGTGTGTGTGTGTGTGTGCGTGTGTGTGTGTGTGTGTGTGCGTGCGTGTGTCCATGTGTGTGTGCGCGTGCATCTGTGTGTGTGTGTGTGTGTGTGTGTGTGTGTGCGTGCGTGTGTCCATGTGTGTGCGCGCGTGTCTGTGTGTTTGTGTCTGTGTGTCTGTGTGTGTGTGTGTGCGTGTGTCCATGTGTGTGTGCGCGTGCATCTGTGTGTGTGCGTGTGTGTGCGTGCGTGTGTCCATGTGTGTGCGCGCGTGTCTGTGTCTGTGTGTGTGTGTGTGTGTGTGTGTGTGTGTGTTTGTGTCAGTGTGTGTGTCTGTGTGTGCGCGCGTGCATCTGTGTGTGTGTGTGCGCGCGTACGTCTGTGTGTGTGTGAGTGTGTGTGTGCGTGTGTGTGTTTGTGTCTGTGTGTGTGTGTGTGCGTGTGTCCATGTGTGTGCGCGCGTGCGTCTGTGTGTGTGTGTGTGTGTGTGTGCGTGTGTGTGTTTGTGCGCATGTGGACGGGCGGGGCCCGTTTGGAGTTACGCTTCCCATATTCCTGCATGTGGCACAGCGCTGTTGGAACACTGCCTCTTCCTTCCATTACTATTATTATGGATGGAAGAAACAGTGTTCCAACAGCGCCGTTTTTGTGTTGTTTTTATGGTTTCTTGGGTTAGATGCTAATTCTTTGTGTTTTCTGTGGACTGTGGTGTTAATCTGGCTGTTTGCGTGGATGAATCTTCCGGCTCTGGCACTGTTTGTGCATTCATACCCACGGCCTGGCTGAACAGGTCCAGGGGAGCCCAGTTCAGACCTGGGCTAGGCATGCGGTGGGGTTGCCATGGTGCTTGTACCCAAGGAGGACCCCTGGCGTGACCCCTGTGCTTTTACCCCCCACAGAGGGTCATTACAGCACGGCTCTGTTATAGATGCTTATTCACATTATCGCAGGGAATTCGTGACGGCTCTGGCAGACGTGAGCGCTGTGATGTAGGCGTCCTCGCCAGCGCACACAGGGGGCAGACGTGAGCGCTGTGATGTAGGCGTCCTCGCCAGCGCACACAGGGGGCAGAGCGCTGTGATGTAGGCGTCCTCGCCAGCGCACACAGGGGGCAGAGCGCTGTGATGTAGGCGTCCTCGCCAGCGCACACAGGGGGGCAGCAGAGCGCTGTGATGTAGGCGTCCTCGCCAGCGCACACAGGGGGCAGAGCGCTGTGATGTAGGCGTCCTCGCCAGCGCACACAGGGGGCAGAGCGCTGTGATGTAGGCGTCCTCGCCAGCGCACACAGGGGGCAGAGCGCTGTGATGTAGGCGTCCTCGCCAGCGCACACAGGCGCTGGGCGTCCTCGAGCGCTGTGATGTAGGCGTCCTCGCCAGCGCACACAGGGGGCAGAGCGCTGTGATGTAGGCGTCCTCGCCAGCGCACACAGGGGGCAGAGCGCTGTGATGTAGGCGTCCTCGCCAGCGCACACAGGGGGCAGAGAGGAGCGCTGTGATGTAGGCGTCCTCGCCAGCGCACACAGGGGGCAGAGCGCTGTGATGTAGGCGTCCTCGCCAGCGCACACAGGGGGCAGAGCGCTGTGATGTAGGCGTCCTCGCCAGCGCACACAGGGGGCAGAGCGCTGTGATGTAGGCGTCCTCGCCAGCGCACACAGGGGGCAGAGCGCTGTGATGTAGGCGTCCTCGCCAGCGCACACAGGGGGCAGAGCGCTGTGATGTAGGCGTCCTCGCCAGCGCACACAGGGGGCAGAGCGCTGTGATGTAGGCGTCCTCGCCAGCGCACACAGGGGGCAGAGCGCTGTGATGTAGGCGTGTAGGCGTCCTCGCCAGCGCACACAGGGGGCAGAGCGCTGTGATGTAGGCGTCCTCGCCAGCGCACACAGGGGGCAGAGCGCTGTGATGTAGGCGTCCTCGCCAGCGCACACAGGGGGCAGAGCGCTGTGATGTAGGCGTCCTCGCCAGCGCACACAGGGGGCAGAGCGCTGTGATGTAGGCGTCCTCGCCAGCGCACACAGGGGGCAGAGCGCTGTGATGTAGGCGTCCTCGCCAGCGCACACAGGGGGCAGAGCGCTGTGATGTAGGCGTCCTCGCCAGCGCACACAGGGGGCAGAGCGCTGTGATGTAGGCGTCCTCGCCAGCGCACACAGGGGGCAGAGCGCTGTGATGTAGGCGTCCTCGCCAGCGCACACAGGGGGCAGAGCGCTGTGATGTAGGCGTCCTCGCCAGCGCACACAGGGGGCAGAGCGCTGTGATGTAGGCGTCCTCGCCAGCGCACACAGGGGGCAGAGCGCTGTGATGTAGGCGTCCTCGCCAGCGCACACAGGGGGCAGAGCGCTGTGATGTAGGCGTCCTCGCCAGCGCACACAGGGGGCAGAGCGCTGTGATGTAGGCGTCCTCGCCAGCGCACACAGGGGGCAGGCGTGAGCGCTGTGATGTAGGCGTCCTCGCCAGCGCACACAGGGGGCAGAGCGCTGTGATGTAGGCGTCCTCGCCAGCGCACACAGGGGGCAGAGCGCTGTGATGTAGGCGTCCTCGCCAGCGCACACAGGGGGCAGAGCGCTGTGATGATGTAGGCGTCCTCGCCAGTAGCGCACACAGGGGGCAGAGCGCTGTGATGTAGGCGTCCTCGCCAGCGCACACAGGGGGCAGAGCGCTGTGATGTAGGCGTCCTCGCCAGCAGGGGGGGCAGAGCGCTGTGATGTAGGCGTCCTCGCCAGCGCACACAGGGGGCAGAGCGCTGTGAGCGCTGTGATGTAGGCGTCCTCGCCAGCGCACACAGGGGGCAGAGCGCTGTGATGTAGGCGTCCTCGCCAGCGCACACAGGGGGCAGAGAGCGCTGTGATGTAGGCGTCCTCGCCAGCGCACACAGGGGGCAGAGCGCTGTGATGTAGGCGTCCTCGCCAGCGCACACAGGGGGCAGAGCGCTGTGATGTAGGCGTCCTCGCCAGCGCACACAGGGGGCAGACGTGAGCGCTGTGATGTAGGCGTCCTCGCCAGCGCACACAGGGGGCAGAGCGCTGTGATGTAGGCGTCCTCGCCAGCGCACACAGGGGGCAGGCGCTGTGATGTAGGCGTCCTCGCCAGCGCACACAGGGGGCAGAGCGCTGTGATGTAGGCGTCCTCGCCAGCGCACACAGGGGGCAGAGCGCTGTGATGTAGGCGTCCTCGCCAGCGCACACAGGGGGCAGGCGCGCTGTGATGTAGGCGTCCTCGCCAGCGCACACAGGGGGCAGAGCGCTGTGATGTAGGCGTCCTCGCCAGCGCACACAGGGGGCAGAGCGCTGTGATGTAGGCGTCCTCGCCAGCACACACAGGGGGCAGAGCGCTGTGATGTAGGCGTCCTCGCCAGCGCACACAGGGGGCAGAGCGCTGTGATGTAGGCGTCCTCGCCAGCGCACACAGGGGGCAGAGCGCTGTGATGTAGGCGTCCTCGCCAGCGCACACAGGGGGCAGAGCGCTGTGATGTAGGCGTCCTCGCCAGCGCACACAGGGGGCAGAGCGCTGTGATGTAGGCGTCCTCGCCAGCGCACACAGGGGGCAGCAGAGCGCTGTGATGTAGGCGTCCTCGCCAGCGCACACAGGGGGCAGAGCGCTGTGATGTAGGCGTCCTCGCCAGCGCACACAGGGGGCAGAGCGCTGTGATGTAGGCGTCCTCGCCAGCGCACACAGGGGGCAGAGCGCGCTGTGATGTAGGCGTCCTCGCCAGCGCACACAGGGGGCAGAGCGCTGTGATGTAGGCGTCCTCGCCAGCGCACACAGGGGGCAGGGCAGAGCGCTGTGATGTAGGCGTCCTCGCCAGCGCACACAGGGGGCAGAGCGCTGTGATGTAGGCGTCCTCGCCAGCGCACACAGGGGGCAGAGCGCTGTGTGAGGCGTAGGCGTCCCTCGCCAGCGCACACAGGGGGCAGAGCGCTGTGATGTAGGCGTCCTCGCCAGCGCACACAGGGGGCAGAGCAGAGCGCTGTGATGTAGGCGTCCTCGCCAGCGCACACAGGGGGCAGAGCGCTGTGATGTAGGCGTCCTCGCCAGCGCACACAGGGGGCAGAGAGCGCTGTGATGTAGGCGTCCTCGCCAGCGCACACAGGGGGCAGAGCGCTGTGATGTAGGCGTCCTCGCCAGCGCACACAGGGGGCAGAGCGCTGTGATGTAGGCGTCCTCGCCAGCGCACACAGGGGGCAGAGCGCTGTGATGTAGGCGTCCTCGCCACGCACACAGGGGGCAGAGCGCTGTGAGTAGGCGTCCTCGCCAGCGCACCACAGGGGGCAGAGCGAGCTGTGATGTAGGCGTCCTCGCCAGGGGGCGGAGCAGCGCACACAGGGGGCAGAGCGCTGTGATGTAGGCGTCCTTGGCGCACACAGGGGGCTGGGTGATGAGTAGGCGGTCCTCACGAGCACACAGGGTGGACAGAGCAGAGCGCTGTGATGTAGGCGTCCTGGTGCCAGCGCACACAGGGGTGCAGAGCGCTGTGATGTAGGCGTGGGTGTGTGCCAGTGCACACTGAGTGTGGGGGCAGTGTGCATGTGTGTGTGCATGTGTGCATGCATGTGTGTGTGCATACGCGTGTGGTGTGTGCATGTGTGCATGCGCTGTGTGTATCTGATTGCCAGCGCACACAGGGGGCAGAGTGTGCTGTGTGTGTGATGCATGTCCCGGCTGCCAGCGCACACATGTGGGTGTGTGTGCGCTGTGATGTAGGCGTCCTCGCCAGCGCACACAGGGGGCAGAGCGCTGTGATGTAGGCGTCCTCGCCAGCGCACACAGGGGGCAGAGCGCTGTGATGTAGGCGTCCTCGCCAGCGCACACAGGGTGATGGAGAGCCCTTAGCCGCTCTCTGATTGCTAATGCTAATGCTAGTGCTAATGCTGTGCAGAGCGCAGGGGCTGCGTGAGCAGGAGGTCATTACAGGATGACTCGCGAGAGCGGAACACGCGATGCACGTCAGCCGCTGCGGAGTCTGCGGAGCGCGTGTGTGTAACTGACCAGAGGGGGCGCTGGAGAGCGACAGGGCTGTGGGCCAGGTTGGCCCTGAGGAGCGCGTGTGTGTAACTGACCAGAGGGGGGCGCTGGCGAGCGACAGGGCTGTGGGCCAGGTTGGCCCTGAGGAGCGCGTGTGTGTAACTCAGACTCGGGGGCGGGGGGGGGGGGGGGGGGGGGGGGGGGGGGGGGGGGGGTCAGAGTGCCCGGGCGTTTTCTGAAGCTGGCCATTGTGCCATTTTGGTTGATTGTGAGAAGCAGCGCTCCT
The DNA here is from genome assembly GCA_025169545.1 of Anguilla japonica. Lineage (NCBI taxonomy): Eukaryota > Metazoa > Chordata > Actinopteri > Anguilliformes > Anguillidae > Anguilla > Anguilla japonica. The sequence continues at coordinate 78,393,557 of CM045884.1, forward strand.
TTGTTGCTGAGGAAATGCAGCGTTAATCGTTTGGTCTTTTCCACGCTCATTTTGAACTTTCTCATTCTTTTTTTCTACGTTTGTTTTTCTGTTATTGGCTCACTGTTCTGATAGAGTTTTTATGACTGTTCAGGGTGTTTTTTTGTTAGAGTGGACTGAATAGTTCAAAGGCAATCGTTCTCCAGCTTTTTTCTTTTTTCTTTTTTTTAACCTCCGGACAAATTAATCACAAGTTTCATGGGCACGTTCCTGGCCTTCATGACAGTGTGACTGTTCTGATCTGCTGGTGCAGTTGAGACCTCACAAACTGGGTGATCTGGTGCAGTTGAGACCTCACAAACTGGGTGATCTGATGCAGTTGAGACCTCACAAACTGGGTGATCTGGTGCAGTTGAGAGACCTCACAAACTGGGTGATCTCGTGTAGTCATGCAAATGAGGTTGATGTGGTCGCCTAGCCCAGTTTAGGTTGTTTATGCAAAAGCACAGAATACTTGTCAACTAAGTCGTTCAAGTTTTTTTCAAATTTAATTCAGAAGGCATCTTAATACTTTACTTCATTTTGACATTATTGGCAGTTTGATATTACAATGCAGCAGAATGAGTCAAAATCATGGCAAGTGAAAAATGTCTGAAGGTGTTGGCTCTCCGCAGATTTTTCAATCTTTCTCTCTCTCTCCTCCTTTGCTCTGACGAACAGGTGTTTCCCAGTTTCCTGTTATTCAGAGGTAATTTAGGAAACTGGATTGATGTGATTTATGAATGAGCCAGCCAAGCAGGCCATGCCGACAGCGGCAGCTAAACCACAAATCTACTCCTGAATGAGAAGACGACAGTAAGGTGTGATAAAAACATAATGCAATCAGAGTTTAGACAGTGCGTCATACAGGCAGAGAGAGAGAGAGAGAGAGAGAGAGGGGGAGAGGGAGAGAGCAGGGGGGAGAGAGAGAGAGAAAGAGAGAGAGAGCAGGGGGAGAGAGAGAGAGAGTCGGGGGAGAGAGACAGTGAGAGAGCGGGGGGAGAAAGAGAGAGTTGGCTGTCATTATTATTATGTTATTAGCATGTTAGTGTTATAAAAATTAATATGTAATTATAACTGTTTATGTATATGTATGTGTATTTCTATATATATATATATATATATATATATATATATATATGTATATATGTGTATGTGTGCATGTTTGTATGTATGTATGTGCATGTATATGCGTGTGTATATATGTATGTATGTATGTATATATATATATATATGCTGTCTGTATATATATCATGTGTACTATATATATAATCATATTATCCTTTTATAATTCTTTGTTTCAAATGCAAATTTTCTCATGCTAATAAAGCACTTTGAATTTGAATTTGAGAGAGCAGGGGGAGAGAGAGAGAGTAGGGGAATGAGAGATAGAGAGAGAGAGAGGAAGGGGAAGGAGAGAGAGAGCAAGAGGGAGATAGAGAAAGAGAGAAAAAAATATGGAGAGAGCTGATTGTGTACACCTCGGTTCATGCTGACAATTTACTGTATTGTAAGTAGTGCCTCAAGCCATCCACCCTCATGCAAGCACATACACACCTCTCTCTCTCTCTCTCACACACACACACACACACACTTTCACTTGCTCACTCTCACATAAAACAACAATAGTGATAAATGTAATAATATATAACAATAACAACAATAGCAGCAACAACAGCAACAGAAGTAAATAATTGATATTCACATGTTTATATGGGGTGGGTGGTCACTCACTGTCCCTCAGTTTATGTCAGGCTGAAATGAACTGTGCCACAATTGGGGATGTTGATCCTTCTACTAATAGAATTGCGCATTTTTCTTCTTTCGATAGGGAAATTGAGTTTTTGTATCTGCCTATTTCAATTGCAAGTGTGTGGTCACTGAGCCTGTACTTGGTCAGGATCCGTCTCTGCTTTGTATCTCTGACACTCTGCCAGTGTGTATTTTCTATTTAGGGCTCGATAACAATCGAGGTTATTTTGGGATTGTGTTTCTTTGTTCCAATGGTCCAGATAGGAGTTGTTGTTGTGTTCTCTAATTTGGTTAACTCCAATGGGCTGTTGTGAAGCAGTGCTGATCTGAAGTTGGTTTGTATTAGTGTGAGTTAATGTCAGTCTAGAGAGGTTCAGAACCAGCTGACCGAGGGGATGCTTTTCTGGGCTGAGCTCTTGGGTTTGGAGTGCCAAGAATTGTAGAGTTTGTTGGACTCATTTTTAGATTAAAATTTAATACCCTATTTTGAATTTGAATGAGTTGGGAATCTGCCTAATTCCTGCATGCGTTGTTAGGGGCATTTTCTGTGTACTTGTAGTATGTTTTTACAGAATTCTGCATGCAGGGTTTCAGCTGGATGCTTCTCCCACTTAGTATAGTCTTGTTGACTGAGTGGACCCCATATTTTGCTTCCATATAGCATGATAGGCTGGATGACACTGTCAAAGATTTTTGACCAGATTCTCATGGGAATGTTTATTTTATAGAATCCCCTTTTAATCGCATAAAAAGCCCATTGGGCCTTTACTTTTAACGCATTCACTGCTGGGCCAAAGCTCCCTGATTTACTGATTTTTAGTCTTAAGTAATCATAGCTTAGTGTGTGTTCAAGGGTGGTGTTTCCTAGATTAAAAATGCATCTGCTTTCCTGTGATCTGGGCTGTTTTTTGGAAGATCATACTCTTTGTCTTTTTCATATTTACTGTCAGGGCCCAGTTGTGACATTATTGCTCCAGCAGATCCAGGTTCTGTTGTAATCCTTGCTCAGTGGGTGACAACTGGACCAGGTTATCTGCATAGATGAGGAATTTAACTTCTATGATGTTTAGGGTGAGGCCTGGAGCTGAAGATTGTTCCAATAAGACCGCTAACTCATTGATAAAGAGATTGAACAATGTTGGACTCAAACTGCAGCCCAGCCTCACCCTACACCACTGTGTGAAGAAATTAGTTTTATTCTGCACTTATTTTTCACATATATTGATTTAATTATGTCATACATTTTACCTCCTACACCACTTTGTAGGATTTTATAATATATAGTATAGTGAAATAAAATATATAATATAGGCCCTTGTGCCAGATTGAATCTAATGTTTTGTTGAACTCAATGAACTCTCTCTCTCTCTCTAACAGGTAGTGGATTGATAGGTGGTTCCTCCTTCATGGGCTCTTTCCTGGCCAGCAGTCTGGGTTCCCCCCCCCTCCCACTCTGCCCCCCCCTCAGGGGCCCCCCACTCCCCCTCCTCCCCCTCCTTACACAGTGGGCCCCACTCCAGCCCCTCTCAGATATGGTTCCCCCACCAAGGTAAGACCCTCAAACACACTCACACTGTCTCACACACACACACACGTCTCTATGTGATTGTGAATGTGTGTGTGTATGTGTGTAAGGGTGTATGTGTAAGGGTAGGAGTGTATATGTGTGTGTCTGTGTGTGTGCTTGTGTGTGCTGGTTTAGACTCTGCTCATACTGAGTGAGGCTGGTTTAGACTCTGCTCATACTGAGTGAGGCTGGTTTAGACTCTGCTCATACTGAGTGAGGCTGGTATAGACTCTGCTCATACTGTGTGAGGCTGGTTTAGACTCTGCTCATACTGAGTGAGGCTGGTTTAGACTCTGCTCATACTGAGTGAGGCTGGTTTAGACTCTGCTCATACTGAGTGAGGCTGGTTTAGACTCTGCTCATACTGAGTGAGGCTGGTTTAGGACTCTGCTCATACTGTGAGGCTGGTTTAGACTCTGCTCATACTGAGTGAGGCTGGTTTAGACTCTGCTCATACTGAGTTAGGCTGGTTTAGACTCTGCTCATACTGAGTGAGGCTGGTATAGACTCTGCTCATACTGAGTGAGGCTGGTTTAGACTCTGCTCATACTGAGTGAGGCTGGTTAGACTCTGCTCATACTGTGTGAGGCTGGTTTAGACTCTGCTCATACTGAGTGAGGCTGGTTTAGACTCTGCTCATACTGAGTGAGGCTGGTTTAGACTCTGCTCATACTGAGTCAGGGCTGTTGGGATCTGGGTAGGATCAGTGTTCCCCCAGCTGACCGCAGGTGCACCCGCAGGTCATGTGACTTTCGCTGTGTTAACCAACCGCTAACAGCCTGCTTCCTCCACAGCTAACTGACACTAACCGCAGAGCCACACACACACACACACTCTTTCTCTCTCTCTCTCTCTCTCTCTGTCTCTCTCACACACACACACACACAGACTCTCTCTGTCTCTCTCTCTCACACACACACACACTCTCTCTCTCTGTCTCACACACACACACTCTCTCTCTCTCTGTCTCTCTCTCTCACACACACACACACACACACACACTCACAAATCTCAAATTCAAATTCAAATTCAAATTCAAATGCTTTATTGGCATGACATATTTAAAAATACATATTGCCAAAGCGTAGTGATAACAATAATCAACCACAGTAAGAATATATAATTAAAAAGAAAAAAGAAAACAAGCAGCAGCAACAATAACAGCATGAATGACAGTAACATAATATTTATTATCTATTAAGTTAACTAAATAAAATTAATTTTAAAAAAGTATTTTCTCAGTAAGAGTATTATATATATACTCATACATATGCATACACACAGACATATATATGTATATATATATAATATATATATATGCACACATACACACACACACACATGTATATATATATACATACACACATATACACACACATATATATATATATATACACACACATATACGTACATACATACATACACACACACACACACACACATATATACATACACACACACACATACATATGTTCACTGGATGCTCACCCACTGTCCCTCAGGCTGTGACAGGCAAAAACTTATCTTAGCTGCGAGTGAGGCTGTCGGTCCTTCTCCTAATAGGACTCGCAGCTTTTGATCATTTGTTAGGGAGGGAAATTTGTTTTGGAATGTTGAATTTTGGATCTTATTAAAATTTGTGAATATTTTTCACAATATAACAGGAAGTGCATCTCTGTCTCTACCTCTCCTGTCTTGCAGTGACCACATATACGTTCTTCTTTGGGTAGCCATGTTTTTTTGTGCCTTCCTTTTTCAGTTGCTAAGGCGTGGTCACTGAGCCTGTACTTGGTCAGGATTTGTCTCTGCTTTGTATCTCTGACAGAGAAGAGATACTCTGCCAAATTGTATTCTCTGTTTAGGGCCAAATAGCAATTAAGTTTATTTTGTGTTTTGGTTTCATTATTCCAGTGTTCCAGATAGGCATCTTTTGTTTGTTTAATTATTTGGTTTACTGTAATTTCTGGTTTTAAAGCAGCGTTGGTCTGAGTTTGGTCAGTGTTTGGTTTTAGTTTGTTAGTGAGTCTCATGACCAGCTGATCGAGAGGACTCTTTTTGGGTTTCAGATCTTGGGTTTTCAGTGCTTGAAATTGCATTGTGTCTTGGGGACTTGATTTGAGGTGCTCTTTTTTAATGTTAATTATCAATGGGTATCTGCCTAATTCTGCCCTGCATGCATTGGTGGGTGTTTTCCTTTGGATTTAGTATCATTCTGCAAAATTCTGCATGCAAGGCCTCTGTAGGATGCTTGTCCCACCTAGTGTAGTTGTGATAACTGAGTGTACCCCATACTTCACTTCCGTATAAGGCAATTGGTTGGATTACACTGTCAAAGATTTTAAGCCAAATTCTAATTGGTATGTCTATTTTGTGAAATTTTCATCTAATTGCATGAAAGGCTGTGCAGGCTTTTTCTTTTAGTGTATTCACTGCCAGACCAAAGTTTCCTGAGGCACTTATTTTGAGCCCCAGGTAGTCATAGAACAGGGAGTGCAGCGTTTCCTAGAGTGAACACGTCTGGTTTCCTGAGATCAGGGTTTCTTCTGGAATATCATCATTTGAGATGTTTTTAAGTTTACTGTCAGTGCCCAGTTCTGACAGTATTACACCAGTAAATCCAAAATCCTCTCTCTCTCTCTCTCTCTTTCTCTGTCTCTCTCTGTCACACACACACAATCTCTCTCTCTGTCTCTCTCTCTCTCTCACACACACACACACACACACACACTCTCTCTCTCTCTCTTTCTCTGTCTCACACACACACACACTCTCTCTCTCTCTATGTCTCTCACACACACACACTCTCTCTCTCTCTCTGTCTCTCGCACACACACACACACACACACACACTCTCTCTCACACACACACACACACACACACACACACATACTCTCTCTCTCTCTCTCTCTCTCTCTCTCTCACACACACACACACACACACACACACATTCTCACACGCACACGCACACCACACACACACACACACGACATACACTTACATACACACAAACTCAGAATGTTGAATCCTAGAAACAACACTGGGCACTAAACCGAAACATTTCATCACTGAAAAACATTATACACTCAACACTCCACACGCTGTTTTACCTGCTGTGCTGAGCTCCGCACTGCACACTCTACTCAACACAGATGCTCAACACAGATGCATTACAGTGCCAAAGCGGAAGACCAGTTTAAGCAGGGCAGCACTGTAAAACAAACATGTGACTAAAAGCTGATTGAAAGTAAGCTTTCAAAATCTTTAAACTGGATTATTAAGAAAGCAGATCAGAGGCCCTGTATGGACCTGGTAGATTACTCAATGGAACAATTAACTGAATTTCACTGAAGTGGTAAATTGTGGGAGTGGCTAATGGGGGACCTGGGCACTGGTGTTGTTCAGGGTTCAGGGGTTATGGGGCTTTTTCAGCAGACACAGAAGAGATTGTAGGGAGCAGGTGTGAATTGAGGTGTGTGTATGTGTGTGTGTGTGTGTGTGTAACACACTCCCCTCTCTCTCAGCTCCTGCAGGGTTTCCACAATTCTCTGGAAGAATTGCACACAGCTTCCTTCCCATCAGCCACCTGGATCACCATGGCAACAGCAGCGTCCTCTATGGACAGCACCGTTATTATGATAGTCAGAATGGTGAGATAAGAAATCATTTAATGAAGGAACCATGAATGAATGAAGTCGTTCAATGACTCATAACTTTAAATAAAGTATGCATAAAAAGTTGTCTTTAAAATTGTGTTTTTTATTTTATCTTTGTTCCCCTCTCTCTCTCTCTCTCTCTCTCTCTCTCTCTCTCTCTCCATCTCCATCTCTCAGATCCATTCTATCTCAGGAGTCTCCCCTCCCAGTCTTCCCTTCTCTCAGCCAATCACAGCTTTCCTCCTGTGCCCCCCACAGTGGGGTCCTGCAGCCATGAGCGGGACTCAGGGGGCGGGGCCGAGGTCGGGGGCGGGGCCAGCCTGCATAAGGGACTGAAGGAGGGCGGGGCCGAACTGGGGCCGGCCCCCAAAGAGAAGGAGAGGCCCAGCAGCAAGCAGGAAGCCAGGGAGCGCGTGCAGCAGGCTCACGCCCACCTGCAGCCCCGCCCCCACCACGCCCACCCGCAGCCCCGCCCACTCCACGCCCACCCCCACCAGCTCCCGCCCCTGCGACCTGCCCCCCTGCAGAAGGACACCCCGCTGGCCCGGGGAAAGCCTGTGAGCGCCTGCCTGCTCAACGAGGGAGGGGCCCAGGGCTCTCTCTCCAGCTGTGGGGCAGGGGTGGGGGCGGGGCCCGGCATGGGCGGGGAGATGAGGATCAGCGAGCAGCCCTGCCTGGAGAGGGGGGGTAACCCTGGGGGCTTCCCCTGCCCGCACCCCCACCCTTCCGAATTCTACTGCCCGCCCCCACCCCCCGCCCCCTCGCTGCTGACGGGCCCCACCTTTGTGCCATCTGTGACACCCTTTGGAGACAGGAGCAGTGGACCCTTCCAGCTGGGGACCCCTGAGTGCCGGGGGCTGGGGGCTGGGGGGGGCAGCCCAGGGGGGAACGCCAAGGACAGGGTCCTGGAGAAGAGCGGTAACCATGGTAGCGAAGGTGGTAACCATGGCGGCGCTGCTCCTACCGGAACGTGCCTGAGGAAACAGCAGCAGCAGGGCTATAGTAAGGCAGCATCCGATTGGCTGCATACCCACCAGCAGCTGCATGTTTGTAGTAAGGTAGCCCCTGATTGGCTGCAGAACCACCAGCAGCAGCACCCCCTGGTTGACAAACCTGGGCCCTGTACAGGGCCCCCCCCTCAGCAGAACTGCCCCCACTCACAGCCCCCTGATGGGAAGGGTGTGGCCCAGTTCAGGACCAGGGCAGGGGGTGGGGCAGGGGGCAGAATTACCCTACAGCAGGATGTGCAGACTGTTGCCAGGATACGGCACCAGCCCCCCGACCCGCCGCCCTGGGCCTCGGAGGGGCAGCAGCCCCCGGCGGGGGGGGAGGAGGGCCATCGGAAGGCCACCCGGCAGCATGGCCAATCAGAGCAAGAGCCAGGGATGGCCTCTCCCCCTGCCCCGCCCACTTGCATGAATAGCCTACTGAGGCACAGCAGCCCCCAGCCCCCCCCTCCCTCCCAGAGCTCCGCCTTCGGGGGCCTGGGCTGCCTCCGATCCCGGGGCGGGGCTGGGGGCAGGGCAGGGGGCGGAGCCAACTGCAGCCAGCCAGAGGACAGACAGACCCTGCCCACCAGGAAGGGCTCAACCAATGAGGAGCCGAGGTCAGATCTAGGTGGGCGGGCCCGGGAGGACACGCCCCACGCGGAGGCTGAAGTGCGCCAGCCGCCCGTGGGCATCGCAGTTGCCGTGGCGAGGCAGAGAGAGCCGCCCCGTCGGCCGCCGGACCCCCACAGGATGGGGCACTCGGCGCGGAAAGGTGAACGGGGTGGCAGCCTGGGGCTCATCCGGGGGTTTGGGGGTGAATAGGGTGATTTGGGGCAAGAGAAAGGGGTTATGATAATAATTATGATATTAATAATATTGAGTTTTTGGGTCGCTATTTTCCATTGTAAGTGCTATCTCAGATGATGTTGGCTGGGTTGTGGGTTGCCAGGTGCTCGACTGATCCCCCATCTGGTCTGTGCAGATGTGTGTCAAGGCAAGAGGAGGAGGGTCTGTGAAGATGCGCTGGGCTCACCCTGCCTGGAGAGAGAGAGAGAGCTGTTCATCCGGTCAGGCCCCTTCTCCTCCTCCACCTTCCCATCTTTCATCCATATTGCTCCCTCCTTTCCTCCTATTCATTCAGCCCATCACTTCTTCTGGCTCTCGATTCATCTCTTACTTGTAGGGTTAGAGTTAACTGCTGAGCTTAGATAGGCTGAATGGCCTGTTCTCCTCAATATGGATTCTTATGTTCTAGATGGGCTGAATGGCCTGTTCTCCTCATGATGTACTCTTATGTCCTTATGTTCTAGATGGGCTGAATGGCCTGTTCTCCTCATTATGTACTCTTATGTTCTTATGTTCTAGATGGGCTGAATGGCCTATTCTCCTCATGATGTACTCTTATGTCCTTATGTTCTAGATGGGCTGAATGGCCTGTTCTCCTCATTATGTACTCTTATGTTCTTATGTTCTAGATGGGCTGAATGGCCTGTTCTCCTCATTATGGATTCTTATGTTCTAGATGGGCTGAATGGCCTGTTCTCCTCATTATGGATTCTTATGTTCTAGATGGGCTGAATGAACTATTCTTCTCATTAAGTAATACATTTTTCTGTTCTATTATTTCCTTTCAGGGAAAACAAAGAAAGGGTCGATTACTCCAGAATCCATCCCTCCAGCAGTTGCCACAGCGACCTGGCCTCCCACCTCATGATGGTGGGTGGGACTTCCCTGCATGCCAGCCAATTAGGAGCTGACCCTGCCACGCACGCCCATGCCCCGCATCATCACTGGATGCCCCGAACAGGAAGTCCTTCCCTGTGGATGACGGGACATTCGTACGGTAGGCGAAGCCTTGGAACTGGCTCAGGAGTAGAGGGAGCTGAGGGGTTCAGTGAGCCACAGTGCAGTGTGTTAAGGTTCAGTGAGTCACAGTGAGTCACAGTGCAGTGTGTTAAGGTGCAGTGAGTCACAGTGAGTCACAGTGCAGTGTGTTAAGGTTCAGTGAGTGACAGTGAGTCACAGTGCAGTTTGCTGTGTGTTAAGGTGCAGTGAGTCACAGTGCAGCTTGTTAAGGTGCAGTGAGTCACAGTGCAGTTTGTAAAGGTGCAGTGTGTTTCAGTGCAGTGTGTAAAGGCGCAGTGCGTTTCAGTGCAGTGTGTTAAGGTGCAATGAGTCACAGTGCAGCTTGTTCAGGTGCAGTGAGTCACAGTGCAGTGTGTAAAGGTGCAGTGCATTTCAGTGCAGTGTGTAAAGGTGCAGTGAGTCGCAGTGCAGTGTTAGTGTGCAGTGGGTCACAGTGCAGTGTGTTAAGGGGCAGTGAGTCACAGTGCAGTTTGTAAAGTGCCAGTGCATTTCAGTACAGTGTGTAAAGGTGCAGTGAGTCGAAGTGCAGTGCGTAACAGTGCAGTGTGTAAAGGTGCAGTGCGTTTCAGTGCAGTGTGTAAAGGTGCAGTGCACTTCAGTGCAGTGTGTTAAGGTGCAATGACTCACAGTGCAGCTTGTTCAGGTGCAGTGAGTCACAGTGCAGTGTGTAAAGGTGCAGTCCAGTTTAGTGCAGTGTGTAAAGGTGCAGTGAGTCACAGTGCAGTGTTAGTGTGCAGTGGGTCACAGTGCAGTGTGTTAAGGGGCAGTGAGTCACAGTGCAGCTTGTTCAGGTGCAGTGAGTCACAGTGCAGTGTGTAAAGGTGCAGTCCATTTTAGTGCAGTGTGTAAAGGTGTAGTGAGTCGCAGTGCAGTGTTATTGTGCAGTGGGTCACAGTGCAGTGTGTTAAGGGGCAGTGAGTCACAGTGCAGTTTGTAAAGGTGCAGTGCGTTTCAGTACAGTGTGTAAAGGTGCAGTGAGTCGCAGTGCAGTGTGTAAAGGTGCAGTGCGTTTTGGTGCAGTGTGTAAAGGTGCAGTGCGTTTCAGTGTAGTGTGTAAAGGTGCAGTGAGTCGCAGTGCAGTGTGTAAAGGTGCAGTGCGTTTTGGTGCAGTGTGTAAAGGTGCAGTGCGTTTCAGTGTAGTGTGTAAAGGTGCAGTGAGTCGCAGTGCAGTGTTAGTGTGCAGTGGGTCACAGTGCAGTGTGTTAAGGGGCAGTGAGTCAGTGAGTCACAGTGAGTCATGGTACAGAGAGGGGCTTACTGGTCCATGTGTCTCTTGCCCTCAGGTATTGGCCACCTGCACCAGAACCTCCCGCCAGGCTTCTCGGCTGCCATGCCCAGTGCCCTGCAGCCGGTGCTGCCCCTGCCCCAGGACCCGTCTGCCCAGCTGGTGGTGCTGCCCACTGAACCCCCCACCCACCCAACCTCCCATCCCCTGGGTAATCAATGTCCTCACCCTACTCCATGCTGCCTCCACCCACCCTGCCCCACCCCACTCCACGCTGCCTCCACCCACTCTGCCCCACCCCACTCCACCCTGCCTCCACCCACTCCGCCCCACCCCCACGCATTCCAGCTCCACCCCAGTTTTCACAATTCCTCTCTTACTCATGTTTCAACAGCTGTGTGTGTATTGTGTGTGTTTGTGAGCGTGAGTGTGTGTGTGCGTATGAGTAAATGCATATATGTGTGTGTGGCAAGTTGTTTTATTGAGTCCTCTCCCTCTCTCTCTCCCCCCTCTCTCTCCTCTCTCTCTCTCTCTCTCTCCCCCCCTCCCTCCTCTCTCTCTCTCTCTCTCTCTCCCTCACTCCCCCCCCCCCCCTCTCTCTCTCTCTCTCTCTCCCTCACTCTCCCCCCCTCTCTCTCTCTCTCTCCCCCCTCTCTCTCTGTAGAGATGATAGACCAGTCAGGCTTGTGGCCCTCAGTATTTGGGGCCCAGGTAGCGCACCCCAGTGTGTACACCCGCTCACAGTTTCTACGGCAACAGGAGCTGTACACCCTGCAGCAGCAGCAGAGGGAACGGGTTGCCCAGATGATGGAGTCACAGCACAGACACACCCACTCACAGGTAACATGCAGCACAGACACGCCCACTCACAGGTAACATGCAGCACAGACACGCCCACTCACAGGTAACATGCAGCACAGACACGCCCACTCACAGGTAACATGCAGCACAGACACGCCCACTCACAGGTAACATGCAGCACAGACGCGCCCACTCGCAGGTAACATGCAGCACAGACACGCCCACTCACAGGTACATGCAGCACAGACGCGCCCACTCGCAGGTAACATGCAGCACAGACACGCCCACTCACAGGTAACATGCAGCACAGACGCGCCCACTCACAGGTAACATGCAGCACAGACGCGCCCACTCGCAGGTAACATGCAGCACAGACAAACGCCCACTCACAGGTAACATGCAGCACAGACACGCCCACTCACAGGTAACATGCAGCACAGACGCGCCCACTCGCAGGTAACATGCAGCACAGACACGCCCACTCACAGGTAACATGCAGCACAGACACGCCCACTCACAGGTAACATGCAGCACAGACGCGCCCACTCACAGGTAACATGCAGCACAGACGCGCCCACTCACAGGTAACATGCAGCACAGACGCGCCCACTCACAGGTAACATGCAGCACAGACACGCCCACTCACAGGTAACATGCAGCACAGACACGTCCCACTCACAGGTAACAAGCCTAACACTAGGGCAGTTTTAGCTTCGCCATTGTAAATCTGACTGAATATACTGCATAGCTAGCATAAGTCATACAGTAATAACTGTTACAGATTCCATTAAATCCATGGTGGTAGTTCTGAAGGGTCCATCACCCATAGCAGCGGTCATTATGCTGAAATATCTGACCGTTGAATGCCTGAAGTGGCCAATCAGAATCGAGCATTCAACAAAGCTATAGATATAGTATTATATGATATATGACATGGATGTGATGTTGCATTCATTGAGTATAAAAGTTCCGCACTCATTTGTGTAAGTTACTCACCTCTGCCCCCCCCCCCCACCCCCAGGTGCAGAAGACGCTGGATGACCCCCCTGAGCTGGATGCCCCCAGGTCCAGGCCCCGCTCCCCCAAACCTGCTAAACCCTTCTCCTTTACCCCCTCCCCCCCCGCAGGCTGCCCCACCCGACTCTCTCCCTGCTGTCACTCACCCTCCCTACGACCACACCCCAAGAGCATGCCTTGCCCCGCCCCCTGCCCCGCCCCCAGCCCAGCCACTGCCCCCCGCTCCCCTGCCCTCACCCCCACCCCCCCACACCCCTCCCTGGACAAGAGAGTAGAGGGACAGCCACCACAGGATTACCCACAATCCTTAGAGCCAGGTAAGAACGATCTCTGTGTTTCAGCTGACTATACTAAACAAATACTGAGACCTGTGTCTGCAGGTTTAATTCCAGTCCTGGAGGGCCACAGGGTCTGCAGGTTTAACTCCAGTCCTGGAGGGCCGCAGCATCTGCAGGTTTAACTCCAGTCCTGGAGGGCCACAGGGTTTGCAGGTTTAACTCCAGTCCTGGAGGGCCGCAGCATCTGCAGGTTTAACTACAGACCTGGAGGGCCACAGAGTCTGCAGGTTTAACTCCAGTCCTGGAGGGCCACAGGGTCTGCTGGTTTAACTCCAGTCCTGGAGGGCCACAGGGTCTGCTGGTTTAACTCCAGTCCTGGAGGGCCACAGGGTCTGCAGGTTTTACTCCAGACCTGGAGGGGGCGCTGTGTCTGCAGGTTTAACTCCAGTCCTGGAGGGCCACAGGGTCTGCAGGTTTAACTCCAGTCCTGGAGGGCCGCAGAGTCTGCAGGTTTAACTCCAGTCCTGGAGGGCTGCAGGGTCTGCAGGTTTAACTCCAGTCCTGGAGGGCCGCAGAATCTGCAGGTTTAACTCCAGTCCTGGAGGGCTGCAGGGTCTGCAGGTTTAACTCCAGTCCTGGAGAGGCCGCAATGTCTGCTGGTTTAACTCCAGTCCTGGAGGGCCACAGGGTCTGCTGGTTTAACTCCAGTTCTGGTCTGCAGGTTTTACTCCAGACCTGGTGTTAAACTCCAGTTCTGGAGGGCCACAGGAGTGCCACCTGGAGTGCCACAGTGTCTGCAGATTTAACTCCAGTCTTGGGGGGGGCGCTAGTGCTCTGAATCGCTTATTTTTTGGCAAAGCCACCAGTCTGTGGAGAAGCCTCTTCCATAGAGGAAACGCATCACAGGAAGTGGGGCGGGAGCACCAATCCGAGGGCCTGGTCAGCATCTGTTTAGCCGTTATAGAGGATGAGCAGAGCTTAGCTTAGCCCCTATAGAGGATGAGCAGAGCTTAGCCGCTATAGAGGATGAGCAGAGTTTAGCCGCTATAGAGGATGAGCAGAGCTTAGCTTAGCCGCTATAGAGGATGAGCAGAGCTTAGCTTAGCCGCTATAGAGGATGAGCAGAGCTTAGCCGCTATAGAGGATGAGCAGAGCTTAGCTTAGCCGCTATAGAGGATGAGCAGAGCTTAGCTGCTATACGCTATAGAGCATGAGCAGAGCTTAGCCGCTATAGAGGATGAGCAGAGTTTAGCCACTATAGAGGATGAGCAGAGCTTAGCTTAGCCGCTATAGAGCATGAGCAGAGCTTAGCCGCTATAGAGGATGAGCAGAGCTTAGCTTAGCCGCTATAGAGGATGAGCAGAGTTTAGCCGCTATAGAGGATGAGCAGAGCTTAGCTGCTATACGCTATAGAGCATGAGCAGAGCTTAGCCGCTATAGAGGATGAGCAGAGCTTAGCTTAGCCGCTATAGAGGATGAGCAGAGCTTAGCTTAGCCGCTATAGAGGATGAGCAGAGCTTAGCTTAGCCGCTATAGAGGATGAGCAGAGCTTAGCCGCTATAGAGGATGAGCAGAGCTTAGCTTAGCCGCTATAGAGGATGAGCAGAGTTTAGCCGCTATAGAGGATGAGCAGAGCTTAGCCCCTATAGAGGATGAGCAGAGCTTAGCCGCTATAGAGGATGAGCAGAGTTTAGCTGCTATATGCTATAGAGGATGAGCAGAGCTTCGCTGCTATATGCTATAGAGGATGAGCAGAGCTTAGCCGCTATATGCTATAGAGGATGAGCAGAGCTTAGCTGCTATATGCTATAGAGGATGAGCAGAGCTTAGCCGCTATATGCTATAGAGGATGAGCAGAGGATGAGCTTAGCTGCTATATAGAGCTATAGAGCCGCTATATGCTATGAGCAGAGCTTAGCTGCTATATGCTATAGAGGATGAGCAGAGCTTAGCTGCTATATGCTATAGAGGATGAGCAGAGCTTCGCTGCTATATGCTATAGAGGATGAGCAGAGCTTAGCTGCTATATGCTATAGAGGATGAGCAGAGCTTAGCTGCTATATGCTATAGAGGATGAGCAGAGCTTAGCTGCTATATGCTATAGAGGATGAGCAGAGCTTAGCTGCTATATGCTATAGAGGATGAGCAGAGCTTAGCTGCTATATGCTATAGAGGATGAGCAGAGCTTCTTGATGCTATATGCTATAGAGGATGAGCAGAGCTTCGCTGCTATATGCTATAGAGGATGAGCAGAGCTTAGCGCTATATGAGCTGAGCAGAGCTTAGCTGCTATATGCTATAGAGGATGAGCAGAGCTTAGCTGCTATACGCTATAGAGGATGAGCAGAGCTTAGCCATATAGAGGATGAGCAGAGCTCAGCCACTATAGAGGATGAGCAGAGCTTAGCTGCTATACGCTATAGAGCATGAGCAGAGCTTAGCTGCTATACGCTATAGAGGATGAGCAGAGCTTAGCCACTATAGAGGATGAGCAGAGCTTAGCTGCTATACGCTATAGAGGATGAGCAGAGCTTAGCTGCTATACGCTATAGAGGATGAGCAGAGCTTAGCTGCTATACGCTATAGAGGATGAGCAGAGCTTAGCTGCTATAGAGGATGAGCAGAGCTTAGCTGCTATAGAGGATGAGCAGAGCTTAGCTGCTATAGAGGATGAGCAGAGCTTAGCTGCTATAGAGGATGAGCAGAGCTTATAGAGGATGAGCAGAGCTTAGCCGCTATAGAGGATGAGCAGAGCTTAGCTGCTATATGCTATAGAGGATGAGCAGAGCTTAGCTGCTATATGCTATAGAGGATGAGCAGAGCTTAGCTGCTATACGCTATAGAGCATGAGCAGAGCTTAGCTGCTATACGCTATAGAGGATGAGCAGAGCTTAGCTGCTATACGCTATAGAGGATGAGCAGAGCTTAGCTGCTATACGCTATAGAGGATGAGCAGAGCTTAGCCGCTATATGCTATAGAGGATGAGCAGAGCTTAGCTTAGCTGCTATAGAGGATGATGAGCAGAGCTTAGCTGCTATATGCTATAGAGGATGAGCAGAGGTGCTTGCTCTTGTCAGACGGCCGTTAGGTGCGCATGTGTGATGGATGAGTCGGGGGATGTGAGCTCCTCCAGGGCTGTCATATGAGGACAGCACAGAGAGGGGTGGCTCATACCACCTCAGACAGATGTTAATAGCGCAATCTGATCCCCCCCAGCCTGGCCTTTAATCCCCTCTATTTTGGGTTTTGGGGTGCCAGAGCCGTGCCCCAGGGTTTAAACTGGTGACTGCACTTCGTATGTGCAGTGCTGGAAACCTAGTCATAATAAAAATAAGACTGCTGTTGCACTGGTGCAATCTTATCACTCTTCCCCGCCCCACCTCGCCCCGCCCCGCCTCTCGTTCCCCCCGTCCCTGACCCCTGTCATACCCCTGTACCCCCCTTTGATCTGCACACAGGAAAGGGGGTGTTTAAAGCCACAGACAGGAGGTGCCAGAAAGCGATTAACACCAAAGCCCTAACGCATGCTCTGTTTCAAACTGCCCTCTCCCTCTCTCTCTCTCTCTCTCCTCCCTCTCCCTCTCTCGCTCTGTTCACCTCTCTCCTCCCCTCCTCCCTCTCTCTCTCACTCTGTTCCTCTTTCTCCTCTCCCCTCCTCCCTCTCTCTCTCTGTTCATCTCTCCCCTCTCCCCTCCTCCCTCTTGTTCAACTCTCTCTGTTCATCTTTCTGTCTCCTGCCCTCCTCCCTCTCTCTCTCGCTCTGTTCATCTCTCTCCTCTCCCCTCTCGGTTGATCTCTCCTTTCTCTCCTCTCCCTCAATCTCTATCCTTCTCTCCCTGCACAGGAAAGGTAGCACAGGGAAAGTAGCACAGGAAAGGTAACAGGAAAGGTAGCACAGGGAAAGTAGCACAGGAGAGGTAGCACAGGGAAAGTAGCACAGGAAAGGTAGCACATTAAAGTAGCACAGGGAAGGTAAGGGACTCAAGGTTAGGGGCTGAATGATTGCAGCTGTCCTCTCCTCTGGGTCAGGAGCGAGGGATGGGGGAGAGAGAGAGGGAAGGACTGAGAAGGGAATAGAGGAGAGATTAGATAAGGAATGGCTTCAGTGGCTGGGACCTTGAACACTGTGAGTTTTAAATACTGGTCTGTTCAGCTTCAGCGTCTAAAAGCTTGTGCCACACCAAGGGCATTTATCAGCGTAGCTTCACTGTGTGTGTGTTTGTTTGAGTGTGTGTGTGTGGGTGTGGGTGTGTTTGGGTGTGTGTGTGTGTGTGTGTGTGTGTGTGTGTGTTTGCTTTAGTGTGTGTGTGTGTGTGTGTTTGTTTGAGTGTGTGTGTGTGTGTGTGTGGGGGTGTGTTTGTTTGAGTGTGTGTGTGTGTGTGTGTGGGTGTGTTTGTTTGAGTGTGTGTGTGTGGGGGTGTGTTTGTTTGAGTGTATGTGTGTGTGTATGGGTGTGTTTGTTTGAGTGTGTGTGTTTGTTTGAGTGTGTGTGTGTGTGTGTGTGTGTGTGTGTGTGGTGTGTGTGTGTTTGTGTGTGTGTGTGTGTGTGTGTGTGGGTGTGTTTGTTTGATTGTGTGTGTGTGCTTCTGGCCCCCAGCCCCCTCCCCCCGCCCTCTACTGTAACAGAGGGCATCAAATTTCAATCCTTGAAGAGCAGACTGCCCACCGTACAAGCCTGCCCGTATACTACACCCCTGCCCATCATACAAGCCTGCCGTATACACCCCTGCCCATCATACAAGCATGCCGTATACACCCCTGCCCATCATACAAGCATGCCGTATACTACACCCCTGCCCATCATACAAGCGTGCCCTATACTACACCCCTGCCCATCATACAAGCCTGCCGTATACTACACCCCTGCCCACCGTACAAGCCTGCCCGTATACTACACCCCTGCCCATCATACAAGCCTGCCGTATACTACACCCCTGCCCATCATACAAGCCTGCCGTATACTACACCCCTGCCCATCATACAAGCCTGCCGTATACTACACCCCTGCCCATCATACAAGCGTGCCGTATACACCCCTGCCCATCATACAAGCCAGCCGTATACTACACCCCTGCCCATCATACAATCCTGCCGTATACTACACCCCTGCCCATCATACAAGCCTGCCGTATACTACACCCCTGCCCATCACACAAGCCTGCCGTATACTACACCCCTGCCCATCATACAAGCGTGCCCGTATACTACACCCCTGCCTATCATACAAGCCTGCCGTATACACCCCTGCCCATCATACAAGCGTGCCGTATACTACACCCCTGCCCATCACACAAGCCTGCCGTATACTACACCCCTGCCCATCATACAAGCCTGCCGTATACTACACCCCTGCCCATCATACAAGCCTGCCGTATACACCCCTGCCCATCATACAAGCATGCCCGTATACTACACCCCTGCCCATCATACAAGCATGCCGTATAGTACACCCCTGCCCATCATACAAGCGTGCCCTATACTACACCCCTGCCCATCATACAAGCGTGCCCGTATACTACACCCCTGCCCATCGTACAAGCGTGCCGTATACTACACCCCTGCCCATCATACAAGCATGCCCGTATACTACACCCCTGCCCATCATACAAGCCTGCCGCATACTACACCCCTGCCCATCGTACAAGCCTGCCGCATACTACACCCCTGCCCATCGTACAAGCGTGCTGTATACTACACCCCTGCCCATCGTACAAGCCTGCCGCATACTACACCCCTGCCCATCGTACAAGCGTGCTGTATACTACACCCCTGCCCATCATACAAGCGTGCCCGTATACTACACCCCTGCCCACCGTACAAGCATGCCCGTATACTACACCCCTGCCCATCGTACAAGCATGCCCGTATACTACACCCCTGCCCATCGTACAAGCATGCCCGTATACTACACCCCTGCCCATCGTACAAGCGTGCCGTATACACCCCTGCCCATCATACAAGCGTGCCCGTATACTACACCCCTGCCCATCGTACAAGCCTGCCGCATACTACACCCCTGCCCATCGTACAAGCGTGCTGTATACTACACCCCTGCCCATCATACAAGCGTGCCCGTATACTACACCCCTGCCCATCATACAAGCATGCCGTATACTACACCCCTGCCCATCATACAAGCGTGCCCGTATACTACACCCCTGCCCATCATACAAGCGTGCCGTATACACCCCTGCCCATCATACAAGCGTGCCGTATACTACACCCCTGCCCATCATACAAGCGTGCCCGTATACTACACCCCTGCCCATCATACAAGCGTGCCCGTATACTACACCCCTGCCCATCATACAAGCCTGCCGTATACTACACCCCTGCCCATCGTACAAGCGTGCCGTATACACCCCTGCCCATCATACAAGCGTGCCATATACTACACCCCTGCCCATCATACAAGCCTGCCGTATACACCCCTGCCCATCATACAAGCGTGCCCGTATACTACACCCCTGCCCACCATACAAGCCTGCCGTATACACCCCTGCCCATCATACAAGCGTGCCCGTATACTACACCCCTGCCCATCATACAAGCGTGCCCGTATACTACACCCCTGCCCATCATACAAGCCTGCCGTATACTACACCCCTGCCCATCATACAAGCCTGCCGTATACTACACCCCTGCCCATCATACAAGCGTGCTGTATACTACACCCCTGCCCATCATACAAGCGTGCCGTATACTACACCCCTGCCCATCATACAAGCATGCCGTATACTACACCCCTTCCCATCGTACCCATGCGTGGGGAGCAGATTGTGGGCGCCTGGATGGCCAGCAGGGCGACTCCTCCACGCCCCCCCCCGCTCCGTGTGTCCATGCCTGTGTTTGTGTCTGTGGAAGGCTGGAATAGATGGTTTGTGAGGGAATAGGAGCACAGGGCCTTCTTAACCTTCAGAGGGCCTTGAGTGGTTGAGAGTGTAAGGATACGCATCCATTCGGTGGCGTTCTGTGTCAGGGGGCGGATGGATACCATGAATTACACCGCCCAGGGAGACAGAACTGTAATCACACCCAGAAACCACAGAGCCAACAACATCCATACTAACGTACACACATACACACACACATGCGCACACACACGGAGACTCAGGGGCAATTATATTGAGGCTTTTAAATTCATTAAGGGGATCAACAAAGTGAACTACAAGAGATTCTTCATGTTGAGTTCTGTTAGTAGAACAAGGGGACATGGACATTAGCAGAAGTTAAATTCTATACGTACATTAGGAAGAATTTTTCTCGCAGAGAGAGTTGTCACTGTGTGGAATAGCCTGCCAGGTCACATAGATGCAGAAACTCAAAGACCAGGCTTGATACAGTGTTAGATACTATCTAGTCTGTAGGTAATCAGAGCACTAATTTGGTCTGGAAAATGGCAAGCATTGTTTGGCCTGAATGGGCTGTTCTCGTCATTATGTTATGTTATGTTACACACGTTGCACACACACACACACACACACACACACACACACACACACACATACACACACGTGTGAGTGGTGGGTCACTGGTGTGTTGTGTGTTTCATGTCATGATCACTGAGCTGCGTTCTCTCTCTCTTCCTCTCTCTCTAGACCTGCCACCTGAGTATACCTATTCCTCCATAGGTTACAGGAGAGGCCCTTCTCCCCAGGACATTTTATTGGCCGAGCCTGCGGACCTGGAGGCAGTGCAGGTGGAGCCGACCCCTCGGCCCCACCCCCTCCCGGCTGTAGGGGCGGAGCCTCGGTGTGATGGAGTTTTCAGCCCCATCAGGCGTATGACGGAGGAGGCAGAGCCTAATGCTGCTGAGCTGAGGGAGGGTGTGGAAGGAGGCGGGGCAGAGAAGTTCCTGGGCCAGGAAGGGGAGGAGCCAGATGTCTGCTCCACGGTCATCGAGGTGTGCCCCACTTTGGCGGTAACCCACGGAGACGACCCCCCTGTGACCTGCCGGGATGGGTGGGGGGAACCTGCAGATGAGGGGGTGGTAGAGCTGAGTGAAGATGAGGAGCAGGAGGAAGGCACAGCGGAGATGGAGAGAGGGGATGAGGTGTACCTGCACCTGTGTCCTGAGTCCACACCTGTCCCCCACTCCACAGAGGAGACAAGGAGGGAGGCAGTCCCAGCTGATCATGCTCCGCCCATACCGACATCCTGCCCCGCCCCCATCTGCCAGGCCACTCCCACTATCTGGAGCCTGGAGCTGCTGATTGCTGCTGCTCTCTGTGGGGAGAGGGACACGCCCCTCCAGCACTCTGCCCCCCTGCCCCGCCCTGCTCACTCCATGCCCTGCCCCACCCATGCCCCGCCCTGCCCCGCCCACACCACCCCCCGCCCCGCCCATGCCCCGCCCTGCCCCGCCCACACCACGCC